>UYYA01000386.1:0-62241 GCA_900624975.1 Angiostrongylus costaricensis
TAACACCTCGCGTTTGCTCAAAAAAATACGAACAAAATCACTTGATCAATGCCGAGGTTAATAGAAAGTCGGTCGTGGCAATTAACAGAAGTCTCAATTGAGATGCCAATACAGCTAAGATGGTTCAGCCTATCTCAGATTAGTGTTCACAGAGGAAAAAACCATGTAACTGAGCAAATAAGTATAAGAAATATTTATTTATATGATCTTATAAACTGATCTTCTTAAGCTGACACGAGGTTGGTACAGGTCTTGGTTGTCGTTGTCGTTGTTTTTGATGTTGTTGGTCGATGGCTGACGTTTCGCTTCGATGGCGAGTCCCAAACGTAACATCACGGCTCTGAGGAAGGCGAAGTCGCCGAAGCGTCAGCAATCGAACAACAACATCAAAAACAACGACAACGACAACGAAGATCTGTACCAACCTCGCGTCTGCTTAAGAAGATCAGTTTATAAGATTACATAAATAAATACATCAACTATCTATGCCGAGGTTTATAGAAAGTCGGTCTTTCGAGTTATTAAGTATAAGAAACATTATCGACAGAAGTCTCAAACAGTTAGCAAATTCGTGCTAAAACCTTAGGTCCTGAAAGTTGTTTATCATCCTCGTGTAAGCTCACGAATATAACGAATTATTATTGATTACTCATGCCGAAGCTAAGCTGAAAATCGGTTTAGGAAATTGTTATTTCGCTATAAAAAGGATAAAGCTCTCGGCGTTGATCTATTCCTGAAGAATGCGCATGCATTCTACATCATTAAGCATCGTTGAAGGTGAATGAATGAAAATCTGGCGTTTACAATGACTCGCGGTGGCCTACCGATGTATCAAGCCTGTGCTGCTATCCTTCCAGACAAGTTTGGTACAAATTTGCCGATCTCGGAAGAGTGGAAACCTTGGTGAGCTTTGGGCACAGGGCTTGATCCTATGTGTATTGCAGGGCGCCTCCGACTCCAGTGCTACACGCTCTCCAATATAGTACTGATTACTGCCAGTTTGAATTGTTTGGAAAAACAGGACATTCAGTCAATCAACAACCGTCCAACTTGTATCAAGGGTAATGCAGAGTGAAGATACTTCATTCGGGTGGTGCTCTTAAAAATTAGGTTTAACGCGACTACTAAGATCCACATAACGAGGACCAATGGCGGTGGAATATCGACTCCGATCACACCGGCTTCAAAGAAGGCGAAAGCGGCGAAACGTTAGCTGAACAAAAATTTTTATAACAACCTCGTTTGCTTACGAGTAGAACAGAAATTACCAATCCCCTTACATTTTTTATCGGATTAAGTTCACCAATCAGTGTTTACCGTAAACTTTGGTAATTAAACCACTTTATGAGTAGTACGCTAATACGACAACAACGGCATAATGACAGAACATTGTAGAAGGTACGTGTAACAATGGGATTATCTTTAGCACATTAGCTTTTATTAGAGCAGTAATATGCATAACATACGACAGTCGTTGTTTCTGCTTCTACGAACGGAAACATTAAAATCGAATTCTACTAAAAAAAAGTTCCCAGTCTTTTGACAACAAATCACTACCAACGGATAGTCGTATATACAACAACCGCCCTGTATAAAAGAGCATTGTCGGTGAGCACGGCTCATTCGTGCGGTGCTTCATTGAACAAGATTCGTCTTTGTGCGACGACGAAGGCGCAACGACAACAAGACCAGTAGCTGTGGACTACCGACTCGCATCATCAGCTCTGATGAAAGCGGAGATGTCGAAACGTTAGCCAAAATAAATTTCATTATCAATTTCGTGTAAGCTCAACAATTTAAACACATGTAAGAACAGTATCCAAGTGAACAGTATGATAAATGACGACGCTCTACAAAATGTGGATTGAGTGGAGATAAGGCGCAGCTTGAGAGTTTCTATTCAGTTAGTGACATTAGAAAAACAACAGCAGTTTCTAAAAAAGCTGTTTCTATTCGTCTTACAGTACCCGTGATTTTCACATCAGTACATCGAAAGAAACAATGTACAAAAAGCTTCGCTCGTACAAAGCATTTACCAGATAAAGATGGTATGGCTTTAATAGAGCTTCGTCTAATAAGGGTAGAAACCTTGCAAGCAAAGATGGTTAAACGACACTAGGCAAGTAAGTGAAGACGTAAATATATGATTGTAAATATATGACTAGTTTAGAAAAGATAGAAATAGTTAAAAATAGAGAATACGCTCTATTCAACAGAGAATGGTCTCCGAAGTAAGTTCATGTTAAGCAAGTAGTGTTTCGAAAAGAGCAAAGTACAATTTATCGTATTCATATAGTTACTATTTCCCACTGTACGAAAACGTGTCAAAATGCTTCTATTTTATGTACAATTATACCATTCATTTAATGAGTTATTCCCAGCACTCAGGAGGCAACAAGCGATATGTAAAACTTGCAAGATAAATCGAATGCATTCCAATGTGCCATGTTCTTAGTGTTAGGCAAAACAGAGGCACTGCTCTCTAATATTCTACTCGCAAACCGTATCACTAAAATCGTTTCTAAAAAGCCCACTGGTCGAGCAAAATTTTCGAAAATTTTCGAGCAGAAGCTCCTGCTTCGGATAATTGAGAAGTAATTTTCTTCCGCTTCCATAAAATCGCGTTGCCCAAGCTTAAGCTAGGATCAAGGTGAAAACTATGATGCTAAAACGTTCTTTATGAGGTGATATAAGACGGTTCCTCCTAACGGCCTACCGCCTCATTGTGGCTGGGAGGTGTTCCTGTGTGTCGGGCTGCGATGTACAGCAGGTGGATTCATCCCTTGGCAGAGTCTCCCAAGCTGAGAAGGAATCTGACGTTTCCATCAGAAAGCCTAGCTAAAAGTAAACCAATGCAAGGATCCACCACCGTCCTGGTATCAAAGTCGCATAGTGGCAAATCTCCCTCTGATCCACGAGGCCCACAGCTCCCTGTGGTGGTGAGGACCTGGGGCAGACCTTAGCCGGTCTGACCTCGGAACTCCGGGGAAACGCAATGGCTAAGCCAGCAAAACTCCGACAAAATGAAGATATGCTGGGACCCGCACAACCAGTGAGGAGGGGCCGTTCAAGTATCCAAGTAAGTAAGTATAAGATGATCTTAATCTTTTTATTTACTGCCTAGTATAATTTTTAACGGCAGGACATCATGTGAGATACAACTAAGATAATTCTGAGATATTGGCAAAACTCCGAACCGCAGATGTCTGCTGTCTGTCTGTTGCCGATTTGGGCTCCCTAGATCAGTCCCCTTGACGGGTGATTGCTGATGGCGCCGGTCAATAGAACTCTAGCTGAGAGACAGGCGAAACGAAGGACCCGCATGGTGTGGTGGTGAACGCGTTACTCCCTGGAAAGGACAACAGCGCGTTCGTTCTCCACCTCAAACACCTGCGGTCCGGAGTTTTGCCAATACATCAGCATTATCTTAAGTATAACATGGTTAATATACCATTCACTAAACTTTAACTATCGCTTCTTCGGACTTTGCTTCCAATAATAAACACCACCATATCCACAAGCAGCCAGATACTTCCACAATCTCCGTAGACAACGCGACATTTAGATTTCTCTCGCACTTAAAGCAGCCCTCTGTCTACTATCTGCTTTTTTTTGTCCGTATAGGAATTAAGTAAAATGGAGATGCCTGCTTCAGGTCAAAACTTATGCTGAGATATAGGGCTAGGTGCCGCTTCATTACGAGGTAATGAAAACATATCGTAACTATGACCTCAATGTCTTTTGCACTATGTTTTCGTGTCCAATCTGTTTCTCGTGGAAATCGTGGCACTGTTTTCTATCTAGGTGTTCTTTTATTTGCCTGGATACTTGGACGGCATGTCTTCACGAGTTGTGCGGACCGCATCACTTTTTCCCTTTAGTTCTTCGCTTTGCAATCGTCGTCCATGGTGTTGGCTTGCTTCAAACGTAATAGCGGATGCGAGTACCACACCGTGATCTATAAAACAACTGCAGCTGAAAGTACAGCTGATTAACCTTGGTTGCCAACGCGTCCGCTCAACGCTTAGGTGGTTGTCCTAGGGGACTCTTGCATATTCGTGGGGTCCATTACACGCTTCTTTTGTCCATCTGTCGTCAATTCTTCTCATTATATGATCGGCCCATATATGTTCCACTAACGATGTGTATTCTGCGGATCTCGAAAATGGTCCCGATTCCGAGGGTCAGAGTTTTGCATTCTGGCTAGATGTTGTGTATGCTGGCTAAATTTCAGAAGACGTTGTTGGAGCCCTCTATGAGTAATGCGCAGTATTCTTGACGTGGTTGAAATCTCCCCCACCTCTCTGTTGCATAGCAAAACACTGGGAAGACTGTTGAATCGAAGAGGTGAGCGCGGGTTTACTCGTTCTCTGGCTGGTTTGTGGCTTCTTTGAGATGTTCTAGTGCAGCCCACGTTGTTCTCCTTCTTCGCTCTAATTGCTTCTTCATATTGTTCTCCACGTACATTGAATGCCCAAGGTACACGTACGAGGTGGCCTCTGCGATCAGAGAACGATCTAGTTTGATCTGTTCGCCGTCTCACCATTGAATTTTTCATGAACTGTGTATTCTTCCGATTTATGTGTAGCCTGATCTTTTTTTGCACTTTGTTGAGCTCACTGATCATTGTTTTTACTTCAATGGTACTCTTTGAGGAGGTAGCGATGTCATCGGCAAAACGAAAACTAGGGATTTCTCATCAATACATATGCTTTTCTCATGGCAATCGACTGACTTCGTTTTCCATTGCAATGAGGAAGTAAGCAGCTCTGACGATACGGTGTCGCCTTGTCGAACCCCTATTACAGTGGGTATGGTCGATGGAAAAGCTATGTTTTCGCAGTGTAGTCCAATAACAATCAGGTAGAGTTCTTATGTAGGGCCGGTCAACTCCTTACTCATCAACCAGCGTCGACATGATTGCATTAGTTTCGACGTTGTCAAGCGCTTCCTCTTAGTCGATAAATGTTAGGACATGGAGCAAGTGGTACTCCCACACACTTCTACGATACTGGATGCGGTTCGAATGTGATCCGTGCAACAAAATCCCTTTAAAAATCTTCCTTGCTTAACTGGTTGTGCCTCATACAAAGTCCTTGATCAGTGCGACAGTACAATCCTTCTGAAGAACTTCCAAAGTACACACACTCAAAAAGGAAGTCGGACGATAGTTATGTAGACCCCTTGGGTCACATTTTGTCTACAATAGAATCGTCGTTCTCTATTCATTGTTTTATAGCAATCGATGATTGCTAAGGGCATGGCGAACTTAAGGTATCTCCTTTACCCATACTGTTCATCGATAACGGTTTGAAAAATATTCCTCTCAAATATCTCTACGTATGAGTAGAAACTAATAAACATCATTTCTCCACTAATTGATTTTGAGCACCATTTTTTAGCTGCTTTTGAAGATTTTCTGTATCTTTTTCTCTCCAATGAATTTTATGCAGTTTGATAATTAACATTAGCTTTTGTAAAACAATTACATTCTCTTTTCTGGTGAGAGGACGGCCACGTGTGAAGGTGGGGTCACAGGTTAGATGTGTAGCACAGTTTTATTTCATCCATCAACACGTTCACATTAATCATGATATAACCTGCATACAGGAAATTGTGGACTTAATCGACGGACAGGTGTTTTGTGCACCGCAGACAGCCCTGCTACGAAACTGGATCGGTATCGGTCCGGTGGACCTGCGGCAACGACGGTCGAATCGGGCACACTCGGGTTTCTGAAATGAATAAGAGCATCCCTTATCCAATAAAGCCGAGATGGATTCAGCCAGTCTAGCATGTTATTGATCGTCACATTATTAACAGGATCGTTTAAGGCGCAATGAAGGATGGAATTTGGAATTGTAGACGCCTCGGGAGGTCTATAGCTTGAGCGATTTGTGGCGTCGCTCGGATAATAGTTTTAGTATCTAGTAACTTAAGAGATGTATGGAACGCAGTGCCTACAGATGCTCAGAAATACACACATCATCTTTGCTTCGATCTTGCGCTGTGAGATAATCAAGCCTGCATTCCTCTGGGATTGGCCAGAAACCCACTCCCTTCCAGGAGGGTTAAAAAATCAACCTGACACAATGACAGATGCTGCAGATTATTTTGTAGATTAAATATGCATTCAATTACCTCCACGGCGTTTTTATGGGATCGAATGTATGGCGCCTGTGTAAGGCTTTTATCAATCCTGAACTCCTTGTACTTCATTTGTCTTAGTGGGCGTTAGAGGCTCCGATAATGGTGTCGAGGGTCTCATTTGCGGGTGCATTAAAACAAACAGCACTTTACTTCCGGGAGTGCTTCTACATTGCCAATTGTCGACACATCTCGCTGTTAGATGTCCGCATTCTCATAATCCACAAGAGTAGCACAATGTGGCTACTGGCTATGAACCCATTATCCGTCAGCTAGGGTTGTACTACCATATCTCGCGATTACTCGGCTAGGTATACTTCAATCAGGCACGTTCATTCTTTCCGATACCATCGAGATGCAAAATTACCAAAAAAGAATAATTCAATCTTTCAGGAAACAGGTAATCTTTTGAAAAGGTTGAGGCGTGTTTGGAGCTGATCAACTCTCCGCAAAGCCATATACACGCCAAATTCCTCGTTCTGACGCATAATTTTCCCCTTTACCCATAGTAAACAAAGTGTTAGTGGCGCTTGCGCGTGAATTGTTTGATAAAAGGCCAGAGTGTAGTGATATCAGACGTCACACAGTCGACATCACATTCCTTCGTGTATCACCTAAGCGCAAATAGTGATGTATTGCTTAACACCTAGTCACTTCTTGCTTCATTAACTGCTCCTTTGAATACTTGGATAATTTCCTCTGGTTTCATTTGAGTTTCGTCTGAACTCTTCCAGTACAGCCCAATTTCGGAAACATGACGAGTTGTCGCCGTCTCGAAGGCAAAGTTGCAATTGTTACAGCGTCCACTAAAGGGTGGGTTACTACTTGAATTGTTAGAAGAAATACCGAGCTCGCCGTATAGCAGATGGGACACCGTATTTTGAACGTTCTTAATGCAACTACTACTTTGATTATGTGTTATTTATTTGTACTCGGTGAGCCTATAGGCTCTCCCTAGAACGGTAGTAACATTTTGATTTAAAGACTGTTCAAAATTCCCTCAGATAGTTGCTCTAACGATCTAAATCAAGTCACGTCTAAAATTTTTGCCACGATAGGAAAAGACTCTAGTTTTTTTTTAGATAGAATGTAACAAATTATAAATTCATGAAGGAAAATGAAAGTGACACTTCTAAAAATCACTTTGGTGTGCAGTTTTCTTACATTAATCCCCAAATTAGGGATGGAAGATTTCTCCAGAGCGAAGAATGGCAGTAAGAGATCTGGTTAATAGTCGAATATAGGGACACCTATATTTTTGCTCACAGCGGTGGTGACTTTTGAGGATCGGTCTAGCAATCGCAGAACGCCTATGTCTGGAGGGCGCTGCCGTTGTCATTTCCAGTCGGAATCAGAAGAACGTCGATGACGCCCTCGAGTACCTCAGATCTAAAGGTTGTTCCAAGGTTAGCTGGTTGCATTTTAGAGCCAATTGATCCGAAAAGAATTTGCTTCTAGGTAGAGGGCTTGGCGTGCCATGTCGCTAGCACTGACCACCAGCGAAAACTCGTGGATTTTGTAAGTTTAGGACCAAGTGATATTTGGAATCTGATAGCAAATTCCCTGTGGCATGCTCATGGCATTAGCAACACTCTTTGGGCACTTGTTTTGATAAGACAAGGAATAGATCGCGGCGGAACTCGTGAGGAGACATCTTTGCCCTCCGCCTTCTGTGCCATTTTCGATATCAAAAGTAACCTCTCTCTTACAGCAGTCTATTCCGCAATAGCTTTTCTGAGTCGTTGCTCGGCGGAACGTTTATATGGATAAGCCATCGATTGAATACATAAATTATAAGAAAAACAACTGTACGTTTTAATCGGCGACCGCAAACGATCGAATTGACATCAGTTCACCTCTGGTGGTTTGCCCCTAGTTATGAGTTAAAATCTAATAAGAAAGAAAAATGAAAAATGAAGCACTAATAATTAGCTGTTCCAGAAAGTTAACGATTCCAGACGATAGAAAAATTCGACAAGATCGACATTTTGATCAACAACCATGGAATCAGTCCAGTAATAGGGCACATTCTTGGTGGGCCATCTCTCCTACTCCATTTATTCGACAGTTTTCTGGACTTTCTTTTTTTGTCATGAAATGTAATTCCATTGAGGTTGCATTAAACCAGAAACCTTGAATCTCTCATATTTGAAATGTAGATGATATCAAGTGACTACTCTGCTGGAAATGAAATTATTTCCAGATTTGGATGAAGGTGGTTGGGACAAACTATTCAAAGTGAATGTTAAAGCAGGTTGGCAACTATCAAAGCTAGTATATCCCTATATGGCAAAAAATGGGTAAGTTCAAGTCGTACAATTATTTCCTCGGGAAATTTCATAGGTTTTATATAAACAATAGCACTAAATTTCAGAGGTGGAAGCATCGTATTTAACTCTTCACTTTCGGCTTATAGCCCACCACCACAAGTGAGTTTCTTCAATCAATCGTTAACCTGCAAATTGAGAACAAGTTCTACAAAGCGGTCACATTCTATTTAGCTACCTTGGCCTGAGAGATATGAATTAATCTCGAAACATGAAGTTACTAGCTGAGAGAAAAAGCGAAGCGAAGGACCCGTATGGTGTGGTGGTGAAGGCGTTAGTCCTCGGAAAGGGTTATAGCGTGTTCCATCCTCATCGTACCTTACCCTACCGTGAAAAATTGTAGTATGCAGCAAATAAAAAGTTGACAATGTGATTTCGACTATAGCCTTAGCTTAACTGGGTTCAATGCCAATTTGCGCTCTCCAGATCAACCCCGTTGACGATTGATTCCTGATGGCACTGGTAGATATAAAGTGATAATGTGCCTGTAGATCCACCTTTCAAACTTTTCTCCATGCATTTATTGGGGCTGGTAATCCCTTTGTAAGACAGCTCTATGAGACATAACAAGTTTTAGAGTTAAAGTCAGTCAGTCGAAAAGTCATTACACAAATGAAATTGCGCATGGCATTCAATGCTCCATAGTTTAACGCCCAATTTTTGGCCGAACTCGCTTTGAGCTTATTTAAATTCATTCCTGCCTAGTTGTCTCCCGCCTTGCAGCAAATGACCACTCCCAATTCCTTGCGGTTTCTACGCTATAATTCAGCATTTTTCGTATTTGTTATAAATTTCAATGTTTTTTGCTTCCTATAAGTGTCTACTGAAAAAATTGCCTACCACAAACCATGGTGGCGTCAGTACCTAATAATCGATTTTACAACCTATATGCAATACGAAGTGGTCGGAAGCACCTGCAATGCACATAGGATCGATCCCGACACCCAACTCACCAAGCCCTTCATCCCACTGGGGGTCGGCAAATTGGTATCAGACTTGTCCGGGAGGATAGCAGCACTGGCTCGATACATCGGTGGGCCACGGCGAGTCAAGGCCAGATATGCATTCAATCACCTTTAACGATACTTAATGAAGTCGAATGCATGGCGCATACCTCAAGGTTAAATCAACGCCGAGAGTTTTATCCTTTATCATTTTATCGAGTATTTGTCGGTATTTTTTATATCCACAAATTCCATGTGATAACCATGATCAGGAGCGCATGTATCGCAATGGTTAAAGGTGTCCTGCAACTGACACGTGGTCGTTGGTTCGATTCCGCTCACGAGCTCACCAAGTATTCCATCCCTGCGGGGTAAGCAAATTGGCACCGGACTTGCATGGGAAGATACTACCACTGACTTGTACATCGGTAGGTTAACGCAAGTTATTGTATAGGCCAGATATGCATTCATTCACCTCCAACGATGTTTGAACAATTCGAATGCATGACGCTTCATCGGGGATTGGTCAAAGCCGAAAGCTTCATCCTTTATCCTTTCAACCATGATCCATCACAGTAATCTAAAGCGAAATAATAATCACTGATTCAAATTCGCATCTATGAATGCGACAAATAACGGATTGTGGTGATTTTTCCATATGTCCCGAGAGGTTTGAGAATTCGAAAGGCCCACAGATGATACCTTGCTTTATCACTTTAAATGTATTAACCCCTGTAACGTGCTCTTTTCACTTCGAGCTTTGTTTGAACTTCAAATTTTCAGAAAATGTAAGAACGGATTCAAAGTGTTGAAGTCTTGAAAGCATGCACCACATTCTCAAACATCGTCGATACATAGCGGAACACCACCTCGTCCTCTAGAATGAAATCTCGTTTATTCAGTCGCGTTCCGATTCGAATTACGAGTCTCAACAAAAAAATTACGCTTTGTGGGCTCGGAAGCATCATTAGAGTAGTTAAGTTTATACTTAAGCTGATTTTTTCAAAGTAAAAAGAATAAGTTATTTCCCGAGAACGAATAAACAGATGAAAGAGATCCAGGCATGATGAAGCGGTAACTCATCGTGGTGATTGCAAAGCAATGAATAATCAGTAATTCCAAAAGCTGACATCTTTCTACCCAACGTAATTGACAGGATGTGAACAAAAAGACCAAAACTTACTTTGTATAGATAAAAAGCTAAGAGGATGAAGCTCTTAGCGTTGATCAATCCCTGAGAAATATGCCGTGCATTCCATTCGACTTCATTCAGCACCGTTGGAGGCGATTGGATGCACAACTGTCCTTTACAATGACTCGCAGTACATACCGATGTATCAAGCCTCTGCGGCTATCCTCTCAGACAAGTCTGCTATCAAACTGCCGACCCAAGAGGGATGGAGAGCTTGAGGAGCCTGGGGCGCGCTGATCAATCCCCTCTGTTGCAAAGCGCTTTCGACCACTGCGCTACACGCGCCGTTCACTTTGCATGACTCTAGGAATACTAAGATGATGCCGAAATTTTGCAAAACTCCGGACCGTAGGTGTCTGCAGTGGGGAACGAATGCGCTATTGTCCTTTCCACCGAGTAACGCGTTCACCACACCATGCGGGTACTTCGTTTCGCCTGTCTCTCAGTTAGTTCTATTCCTCGACGCCATCAGCAATCACCTTTCAACGAGACTGATCTAGGGAGCCCAATTCGGCAACGAAACGAAGGACCCGCATGGTTTGGTAGTGAACGTGTAACAAAGAAGAAATTAAACGGAAAAAAGGGGTCAGCATGAGCCCCACTGAAGTCCCTTAAGGAGGCTATCGACCAGCTAACTGGCCCGAAACTGCATGCTTAACTTTTCGATTCAATAGTCTTCCTTTTGAGATGCAAAAGAATACACATGTGTAGTGGAATATAGATGTGCTGGTCATATCACAAGGAGAGGAAATGAGAAGTGGACGAACAGAAATGTGAACTGCAAACTCTGGTACAGCCACCTAAGCAATGAGCAGATGTGTTCGTACCTAACATTATTCGTCTGCATTCGCTGATAGAAACTCACGAAATCTGTCTCATAGACGTCACCGTGTTCGAAGCATTCCTCAGCCATGGATTCCATATCACTGCGACAATAAAGAAACGAATGGAAAACACGCTGGAGCCCGCACTATTGTTGAAGTGAAGTTATTCCATACATGCCCGCTTCCAATTTGACTACACCGGAGTTTGGTAACCTTATAGCGCGGAACTGAAACAAAGACCACATATGTATTGCATAGCACCTCTAACCACTGCGCTACGCTCGTCCTTCCAGTAAGATGAACCGTGTAGTACCTAGTTATTGATTACTATCATCATCTACTGTTATCATTAAACGATACAGTACAAAGGAAGACCTAAGTGAACTCATATACTATGCTTGATTATCAAGAAAGAAAGAAAACGACAAGCAGCTTGAACTTGTAGCGAATTTACTTCTTAGAAATATTGTAATTAAAAACACAGTTGTGCCCCACTTTCGCTTTTCAGGGAATCGCCGCCTATGCAGTAACAAAGACTGCTCTGCTTGGTCTCACCAAAGCTTTAGCCAATGGCTTGGCCAAGGATAACATCCGTGTCAACGCTATTGCACCAGGGATCATAAGAACGCGAATGAGCAAAATGGTATAGACCAAGAACTCACCATTTGAAAATCGACTTTCTCTTGGTATAACCAATCGAAACGTAATCTTTCTTTGATAAGCTCACACGAGGTTGGTATACAATCTTTATATTAATGTTTAGTATCTTAACGTTTCGAAGTCTTTGTCTTCATTAGCGCCAATGATCTGAGACGATGGTTCACGGCAGTTCGTCTTCCCGATGTAGCATCTTCTTCTTCGCATGGAGTTGGATCTTCTTCAGTGGAGCGTCTCTCGAATGAGGGCATGCTCACCCGGCAACGCTCTTTTATAGAAGATGCTGGATGTTGATACTAGTGATTGTTCGCTGATAACTACTTGTTTTTGAAAAGAATATTCAGTTTTTGAAATGTTATTGCGCTCCATGCTAGCTGATAATGATACCGACCTCTGCAGGATGGAATGTCTGGAAAAAGCCATCCTTATCACCGGACAATCACTGTTATCAACATCCATCGCCGTGTATAAAAGAGTATCGCTAGGTCAGTACGCCTTATTCGAGAGATGCTCCACTGAGGAATATCCAGCTCAGTACGAAGATGAAGGTATCACATTGAGAAGACGAGCAAATGTGGATCATCGACTCGGACCATCGACTCTGATTAAGATGAGGACATGGAAACGCTATCCAAATAAAAATTATTTACCAGCCTCGTGCAAGGTTATCAAAGTGAGATTACATATTGAAAAGTCACTGTTTACACTAGAAATCACTGCTAGTAATAAGCCATGGACAACCCTGAAAATCAGCGATGCCGAATGTACCAAAGAATCTAATGGGGGATCCTCGTAAGTCAACACTTTCTTGGATTCCAAGGGAATAAGGAACGTGTTAAAAGCTCTCTTAGATTAATTCTTTCTACTTCTCCCAAGTCCGACCTTCTATTAACCTCGGCATTGATTGAATAATTCTTTCTACTTCTGTTCAGCAAACACGACGTGTTATTTTACTTCTTTATTTACGTACAAGCTGACGTTTCGGTGGATATCTTCTTCCTCAGAGCCTGGAAAGGTCAATTTGACAGCAATCTATTCAGCCAAACACCTCCATTACCAAACAAACGCTAGATCAATATTTCAATCACACTGAACACAGCTCCGCACACTCACCGCTTTCTATGAATCTTCCACTAAGCATGTCGTGTGAAGACCAACCGCACAGAATTCACACGGAAGCGTAATGTGCCCCTCCCATCAGAATAACAGGTTTATATACTGTCCAATTTCACGCGTGATAATGAGGCATTCTTCTCTGCTGTTCATGTTCGGATTTCTGGAATTAATCCAGAACGCCTCGAGAGTTTTGCACGCTTGTGTTCTCGATTCCCGTGCGAGGATCGTGACACGTACTTCAAAGTCCTCCCCGTTATGTCTCTGGGACCTGTGCGTGCCTAATAGAGTATTTGGTTGGCGTTTGCCGGCTAGGTGTTCTTTTTCGCCAATGTATTCGTCACCACACGTCTTACAGGAGATCAGATAAACTATACCCGAGCTCATGCAATCACCGTCTCTACCACTGGGGCAAATTATGCACTGAGTTGCACATAGACGGTCATATAGGCGGTTACGAACTAGCTGGCGCCTAAGATTACTCGGTGGCATTTCAACTACGTTTACCGAATTCTGTAGACCCCCCCCCCTTCTTAAGCAGCATTTTACAGCTGCACTTACATCCTTTGAGATGAAGGGTAGTAGAAACGGGACCTTGTCATCGCTTGAGTTGTCGTTTGGTGGCCTAGGATTTCTCCTACACCTATCCCGAGCTACAGTTTCGTAGCCATTAGAAATGGCTATTTTCCGCGCCAAGTTCCGGGACTCCTCTCTCTGCTCTCTTCCCGTGCACACGCTGGTAGCTGTTTGAAACGCGTTTCTCACAAGCGCCTTTTTCGTGTGAGAGGGCTGAAAGGAGAGGTAATGAACTAAGATGTTTTTACTACTTGGCTTTCGGTACCACTTCGTAATGTAGCCATTTTCTGATAGGTGAATTTGGACATTCAGGAAAAGAAGCCACTTTTCTTTCGGTTTCTCTCGGGTGAATTTAATATACTCTGACTGTTCGTTCAACAACTCGAAACATCTGTCAATTTCTTCTTGTGTTGAACAAATGAGCAAACAGTCATTTATATATCTACAGTAGAGTAACGGCCCGAGGTCGATTACTGGTGCTTCCACTCTAGATATAAATGCAATGGCAAGGTTTGGTGCCAGTCGCTGTCCCATTGCCAACCCTCTTATTTGAGCGTAGTACTTTCCGGACCATCTGAAGATTGAGCAGCTCAAGCATTCTTTTAAGAGTGCCATCGAGTGCTCTATCTTGAAACCATACATGTTTATTTCTCCTTCGTGTTGTGTAAGGAGTTCGAATATGGCTTGCATTGCGGAGTCATTCGACACGTTTGTATAAAGGGCGGTAACGTCGAAGGACTCCATCACGCACGCGCTGTTGGGCTGCGCAGTACGTAGACGATCCAGAAACATCTGGGTATTCGTAAGATGGACTGGAATGTGTTTCAACAACTGATTAAAAACATCAGGGTTAAAAACTATGTTATCCTGTCCATTGGCCCGTCTACGCAGCTAATGATAGGTCTAACCTTAAATAGTGATGGATCGGTAGACGCAAGATCATCGCTGGATACTAACTTGTGAGCTTTTATAAGCAAGTACAAGACGGGACATGTTGGTAAGTCAACTTTTAGTTGGGAGATAACTGGTGGTTTTAAACTAGCAGCCCTTGCCATTTTGGTCCATTCGTGGTTCAATTTTCGGTATTTAATTTTAAATTCCGTCTCAGATGATGGGTGATAAAGTGAAGCATCTTCAAGATGCTTTTGCGTTATCTCAACATCTAACTGATGGGGAATTACGACAAACTCTCCACACTTATCACTATGTTAGCTTAACCATCCACGAAGGTTTTGACTATTACCACCGAGCTCAAATGACGATCGATTTCAAAAATATTGTTTTGTTATAAATTATACGTTTTCCCACTTCCAATTGTTCGCCAGAAATATCAAAGAACAGATTTGCTTGTTTCAAGATTCTCTTAGATTATTAAGCTAGTAGGAAGCTGCCGTAAAACTTCTACTTCGCTAACGTTTAGGCGCCTTTGCCTTCTTCAGAGTAGGGATGATCTGATTGCCCCCAGCCATTGGTTCGTAAACTCATAGATCATTTTTCCAAACAAGTAACATCGACCGGATACTTCGACAATCATATATATTCCTATAGGAACATATATGAACAGTGGATTCTTGTATGTCTGTCATGAATGATCATAGAATACTATTACAGCTCCTGGATGGAATCGGAGACCAGGATAACAGAGACGTCGTGGGCACTATACAGGTATATTTCAGATCAATAGGTAGTTCCCTCGTGGCTACTGATAAACTCATGATGCACAATGAACACAAATTGTCTCACTTATGTCGTCTGAGATACTTGCAAAACTCCAGACCGCTTGTATCTGCGGTGGAGACCGAAAACGTCATTACTTTTTCGGGTGATTAACGAGTTTACCACCACACCATGCGGGTCCTTCGTTTCGCCTTTTTCTCAGCCGTGTTATTGACTTATAGGTGTTATCAGCAACCACCTGTCAATGGGATTGATCTGTAGAGCACAAGTCGGCATTGAACCCAGTTAAGCTGAAGATCAATAACACTGCCGAGAGAAAGACTAAACGAAGAACTTGCACAGTGTGGTGAACGCGTTGGCCCCCGGTAAAGATAATAGCATGTTCGGACCCCAACGCAGACACCAGCGATCCGGAGTTTTGCGAATATCTCAGCATTACTATGCCTCAATTATTGTTAGAAATCGACTTCCCCTCAGATTCCGCTCACTGGAGAACCAAAGGATTGTGCTGGAGCAGTCGCTTTCCTTGTTTCCGATGATGCAAAGCATATTACTGGTGAAACCATTGTCATTGCTGGTGGTGTTCATGCAAGACTGTGATAACTTCACCAAACATACTATGGAACCGGATGTCTGTTAAGTATTTCTATACCCCTGGAAGATACTGTATATAAATTTATTGTTGTAAAATCAAAACTGGTTGAAAATAGAGCAGAAAATGGCATGGATCAAGGAACAATTGGTATAAGAGCTTAAGAACTTAGAACACCAACACAGATTTCAATCGGCTTCACATTAGGAATCGTTAGTTCATACTGCAACTAGTTATCAGCTTATTTTTTCTGTTAAAAAAATCTGAAAGTACTTTATTTTGGCTTAGGCTTTCGAAAGGAAGGTAGGAGGAAGCTCAGGGTTTGAATCCAAAAATAACAAAGAGGATTAAAATTGCAAGATGCTGTCAAGTCAAGTCAAACTACAATGGCATGCCAATATAGCCCTTATTTTAAATCAATAATAACATAAGAAAACATTATCAACAGAAGTCACTCAAGTAACCAACAAATTTGTACTGTTTGGACAACTCGAAAGGATAAAAACATGTAGTGGAGAAGTTACACTGAAATCTAGGAATGGGTTCTCAACAGTCGTGTTCAGACACCTACGAAAATCGATAGGCACAAAAAATGGTAGTTTCATATATGGATAAGACAAGGACCTCTCAAATTCTTCTCAACGCTTCTCCGCCGACGTATTGCAGGCCTGAGTAAATGGTGGTAAAAGCGGTGGTCCAGCTGAAACAATGGCTATCTCACCATCTGCTTTATATTTTTAAAAAAAGCAGAAATTCTCGCCATAGTCCCACAGATACCGGTGTGAAGAGTTCACCAAGATTGAAGACAGAAATTGCAAGAGAGCTGGCGATCAAAGACAGTTGTAGAAATGTGTTCACCTAATAAACTCGATTCAAAGAAAAATTCGTTGACAAGTAAAAGACGGTTTCAATGGAACAATTCAACAGACCTTGCTCATTCGAGTAGGAACGACCTGCATTGACGACACCTCAGGATCAAAGAACCGTTTAAATGAATACGGTGGTTCCAGATTTCTATATCTTTTGTAGAAACCACCCAAAATTAGGCATAAGTCCCGCATTAAAACAACAGCAGTTAGCTGCCCTAAATAGGAATGATGAAGCAATCGGGTATGGAAAATGAATATTGGTCTGTGCTCCTTATTAAGACATTCTTCAAAGATGACGTATTGGTTTTTCACGTTTTTAAAAAATAGGTGCAAAATGGTGAAGTGCAGATGTAATCACTCCCTTAGGAAATGAGAACATGTGCCACAGCTACAACCAAGGAATGATTCAATATTCAAAGCAAATAATGGAAAACATACATGGTTATATTAATATTATATGACTGCTCGTGGACGTATAATGACGAACCAAGCTACGACGGACAGCGAGGGGATTAATTTCTCCCACCACCTCCCAAGCTAAGAACGTGTCCAGAACTTCTATCAGGAACCCTCGCTAAGAGCAAACGAATACCAGGATCCACCACCGTCCTGGTATCAAACTAGCCACATGGTGGGAGATCTCCCTGTGACCTACAAGAGCGGCTACTGTGTGGTGGTGACCTAGGGCACATTTTGGCTAAACTGATCTCAGAACTCTAGAGAAACACACTGGCGAAACTAGCAAAGTTCCAAGAAAATAGAAGTTATGCTAGGGACCGCACAACCAGTGAAGATGGGCTATCAAAGTATCAAGTACGTACAAATAAGTATTATAGCGAACAAGAAATTTCAGAAAAAAAACTCACATGGAATAAGCGCTACGTAACTCAATGTGATGAACATCACACTTACAAGTAATTTGTCTGAGACTGGATCTAGAACTGAGCCAAAAAGCGACTTTTGCCCAGGCACATTCCTTGCGATAAGGCCGTCTAGCTATACAAGGACGAATATTATAGACTTTAAAGAGAGCTCTTCCCGTCTAGATAATAGTATCATAGGCTTTGCGTAGTTGCTAGCACAACTTCTACCAACAAAGATTAGAAAATACAACTAGAACGAGATTAGTAGTATAAACTACAGAAGACCCACCATATCTGTCAGACCAGCCATCACGAAGAGTCCAAAAGCAACTGGGAAATCATGTTGAATAACGAAGTAACCAACAACAGGAGTCACAACGATCCTAAGCAGGACTGAAGTAATAGATTACATTAGAGAAGAATATTCGAAAATGAGTCAATACATGAAGCTAAACCACTCCTGTAAGAAAGAAATGGAAGCAAATCACTTCAAGATACGTTAAGAAAGAAAAGACGAAAAGACGGTTTACCTATAAAGGATAAAACTCTCAGCGTCGATTAGTCCTTGAGGGATGCAATATGCAATCGACATCATTAAGCATCGTTGGAGTGCAAAATGCATATCTGGCCTTTACAATGACCAGCCGTGGTTTCGCGATGTATCGAGCCAGTGATGCTATCCTCCAAGACAACTCTGGTACCAATCTGCCGATCCCGGAGGCATGACAGGCTTGGTGGACCTGGGTCGCGGGGATCGACCCCGTGTGTATTGCAGGGCGCCTCCGATCACTGCACTACGCGCGCCCACAGTTTATCTATGTTTTAATGTACGAAAGGATATTTAGGACGCTCAGTGGCGCTTTTCTAATGCTGCAGTAAACTTTAACTCGTAAGCCTAACAAAGACATTTCGTATTGCTTCTCGGCTAGTTATACTTCACAGAACCTACGAAATAAACTAACAGTACCTTCCAACACACAAAGCATTTGGTATAGTCCAGAATTTATATCTCCCACTTTCTAAATGTGATGACAGCCTTTTGTTTGTGAGACTCTCAGTGCCTTTAACAAGTTGAGATGATGTCCTACGTGACCTAAATTACGTTGTTTCCTTCTGAGAATCTAAAAACTGGCTACAATATCCAACAAAACCACGTAAGAAAAGACCCACAATCCTAAGCTGAACTGCGCAAAATACACTGATAAAGATTTCTACCGCTTTAAAATGAACATCCGGCAATTTCACAAAGGCCAGAAAACTATTATTAAAACTGTGGACTCTACTTGATACCCGTGGCTCGTGGACAGGCTAAATTTGCCAGAACTGCTAAACAGTCCAATTACAGTCAGTCGATGCAGTTCGAATAGTATTATTTGATAGTAGCACCAAGTAAAGAACCCAAAAATGTATCTATTAAGAAAAAAATCGCTCATATACAACCACAATGACGCTGAGATAATCCCGAAACATGGATCCCAAGCCAGATTGGAACCCGCGATTACCCTTTCCGGGAAAAATGGTAGGGGGTGAATAAAAAGTTAAACTCTGTGATTTCTACTACAGCCTCACCTCGATAAAATCGCTAACACATAGTACGAAGATCGGAAACTCAACGTAAAGAACCGGCCCCCTAGGCAAATACTCGATGCCATAGACGTGTTCTTCAGTCGTTTGTTGTGAGTAACTGTAGTTAACTTCATGTCCGTCAAGACATGCTTTTCTAAAGAGGTCGACAGAGCTTCTCGCCAGGCGTTTGTTTACCAGATTCTATGCTAATTCTGCCATTCAATAGCTGTCAGCCTACATTATGGAACCAAACCCCGCTCTACACATCAAATCCTTATGAACCTAGATTGGCTTCCTATTAGAGAAATTCTTCTTGGGATGTGGCTAGAGATTCTTGTCAAATGTTTGTTCATTAAGAGTCACTTGATTAGCTACACACAGCAATTCTGCAAACCTTAACTTAATCTCCGTTTAAGGCATAACGACCGATAATAAACATTATAAAGACATACCTTATATCAAGTTTTTGTTCTTGACGACAAAAACACGTCAATGAGTTATGTGACAGAGCAGCAAATATATGAGCTTCACCAATAGTTTTACATCTTGATGCAACATGACGCAAAGGTCGATGTCCTATTCGAAACATCAGCGGTCTGAAAACACTTCAATAGTGGATTTTTACTTTAGTTTCCATTAAAAATTCGCTTCCCAACGGGTTTACCGCCTCATTGTGGCTGGTAGGTGTTCTTGGGAGGTCTAACGTTTCCACCAGGAAGCCCAACTAGGAGTAAACCAATACCAGGATCCACCACCGTCTTGGTATCAAACCAGTCGCATGGTGGCAAATCTCCCTCTGGTTCACAAGGGCTGCGACTATCTATCGTGGTGAAGACCTAGGGCAGACTTTGGCCCTGCTGACCTCGGGATTCCAGGGAACCACAATCTCCCTCTGATCCACAAGATGCCGAGAATCACAATAGATAAACCAGCCAAACTTCGAAAAAATGGAAATTACGTTGGAGCCCGCAATACTGGTGAAAACGGTCCATCCAAGTATCCAAGTAAGTGGGTTCAAACTTCCACAGAACACTTATAAGCAGTCATAGTTAATGCTCGAGTAAAAACGTTCATCATTAAGGTAATGAAGGTATAACTGAACAACCTCAAACCAACGGAGCCGGTTAGTTCTTACAGGTGTCCCGTCTTCAGGTATGAAGTGACTTTTGTTGAATATTCACAATTAAAGAGCCAGCTACGAGTAAAGCAGGAGGAAACAATGTGATTGAATTTGGCGCTCCATGGCCAATAAAGGTTCGCCGATGCTGCTCTGAGGAACAACAGGCGAGAGAGGTGTTGTAGATTTCGTCCGTTTTCCAGAAAGACGCTTCCCGTGGATATCGCTTTTTTTCGCGGTCGACTTTCCGTTAACACCGACATTGATCAAGTAAATCTTTATATTCTTGTTGAGCAAACGCGAAGTGTTATTCTACTCTTCATTGCGATCAAGCTGACGTTTCGGTAGATTTCCCCTTCTTCAGAGCCTAGAAGGGTAAAGTTGACTGCGATCTACGCAGCCAAAGGTCTCCAAAACCAAACCGAGAAAACACTAAATTAAGATTTCAATCATTTTCATCACTTTTTTGGCTTAGTACTTTCTCTGTTTGGTTATGAAGGTGTTTATCTGGGTAGATTACAGTCAACTTGAGCTTTCCAGGCTATGAGGAGGGCGAAATCTGCCGAAACGTCACCTTGTTTATAAATAAAGAATAAATTAACAACCTCGTGTTTGCTGGTCAAGAGAACAGTGGACTATTGATTAATTCTTCTTGAATTACTAAGCTACCAAGAGGTAGAGCTTAGCAATCCGAAAAGATATTGGTTATTACTACCCAGAGTTAAATGACGATTGGTGTGGTGAATTGTTCCTTTTCTTTCAGCTCAAAAGATTACGAACGATTTTCAAATGTAGAATGTCGTTTTGGTTAGTAGGAAAAGCTCATGTTCAACTGAAGCGCTTGTCTTCTCTATCCAAGGACGCCAATCCATTGCATACTGCTGTATTGCTCTTTGCTCACTTTAGTCTGGCGTTTTTCATTGCAGCTTTTACACCTCTACTTATAAGGTTCGTTATCGTTTTATCGTTCCTGTTCATTTACTTACTTGGATACTTGGATGGGCCGTACTCACTGCTTGCGCGAGCCCCAGCATAATTTTCACTTTTTCGGAGTTTTGCTAGTTTAGCCATCGTGGTTCCCTGGAGTCCCGAGGTCAACCAGGCCAAAGTCTGCCCCATGTCGCCACCACCACAGGCAGTCTCCGCTTTTGTGGATCAGAAGATTTGCCACCATGCGACTATTTTGCTACCAGGATGGTGGTGGATCCTAGTATTGGTTTACTCTTAGCTGCGCTTCCTGGTGTAAACGTCGGACTCCTCGGTTTGGGAGACTTTGCTGGGAGGAGGAATTCTCTGCTGTACATCGCAGCCCGACACCCAGCAAAACCACGATGAGGCGGTAAACCATTAGGAGGTGGTATTGACTGAATGGGAGAAACAGTCGTTCAGCTGTAAGAAATAAAACGTTGGTTTGCTTGCTTTTCGCTTTACTTCAAACGTTAAGTGTCTTTAAATCCATATACTTTAACTTGCTTACGTATGGAATCCCTCGACAACAGGCAAAAATCTTTATAAGCGTGTTAAGTGTTTTGCGATTCAGCTTCATTTCTTTCCAGAAGTGCAGCGCTTCCATCATCAACTAGGAATGAGATTGAACTGAATCTGTCGTTTCAAACATGTAGTGATGATCTTCATGGCATTTGTTCCTTTCCGTCAGTTACGTTGGAGTACGAAAAGGTCTAGACATGCTATAGTTTTTGTTGGGCATTCCACTACCATAGCCACAAAATTAACAGGTCATAAATTCATTTTAGCGTTACGCTCTAACTCTAGGTTTAGAATTCTTCTTTCGAGTTATCTCTGACAGGATTCGACAGATCATCAAATAGAAGAAATCAAACGAGTAGGGAGCGTTTAAAGGAGGGCGCTGTACGACTTATCAAAACCATAGTGTTACTAAGCTTAGTGAAGTAGTGTAAGATCATCCAGTGCTGTGTTCCACATCCATCGAATTGATGTCCTTGGATTCACTTGAGACATATGAATTTAAAGAATGTTGGTCAGTCAGGACAAGTCTTACGTAGATATTCTTCATGATTTATACAGGAACTTCACGATCAAGATATAACCACCGATCAAGATTATGGTTTGAGACATAACCACTATGATGTTGAGATATTTGCAAAAATTGGACCCCGGGCCAAATTTGAACCGACGATTACATTTTCCGGGGGCTCACGTGTTACCCACGGCACCACTGAGGCCCTTGCTTTGCATTTCTCTCAGTTAACTTCACAGTCTTTTGTTTTTTTTTTTCTTTAAGAAAGGGTAATTGCAGGTTCGATGTGGCCTGGAGTCCAAGTTTTGCAAATATCTCAGCATCATAGTGGTTGTATCTCGCACCATACCCTGTCGTGAAAAGCGGTAATTGGCGCCGAATGAAAAATTAACATAAGGATATGGTTATCCTGGAGACACGAGCGGTGACGGAATCTATGTGTGGAGAGATCGGTCAGCTGCATTTGGACTTCACAAATACGTAATAGATGAGTTCTTGGAGAAAAGGTTTGGTTCTGGAATACCTTCAACACTGGGAAAACGTTACCTAAGTGTTTCAGCTTTGTGTACAGGCAAGAATTCATGGCATACGACTTATTACCTGTTCGCAGAAGGAGGCAATGAGCTGCATGGAAGACATCAAAGATATACTGAAGAAAACAGGGTACACTCCCCTGCGTTCTTCGCAGACCAGCGCTGAAAATGCTGCCGGCTTTATCGATCGCTCCATCGATATTGTGATGCATGGAGTGTCTCTTACAATACAACCCCGCGGAACATACTCTACCTGCTACTTTCTCTTCGACGTCTTGACTTCAGTCTCCAACACGAGTGCAACTGAACAAGCGGGTTTCGTCCAGAAGTACATGGTGGTGTTCTCCATTATGTTGCTATTTGCGACTGCCGTACTTACACTGGAAATTTTTTTTTACATAACTTGACATCACACATCGTGGGCTAATCCCAGCACTTCTTGGATTCGATTCATTTTCTTCGCATTCATTGTCCACAAATGACTTCGAACACTTCGGGTGTTGTTCCGGCTGTTGTTTGAGGATTTCATCTTCTTTATGAGTGTCGTGGAATGCTGGTAGAGTGGATTCTCCTTGCAATCTTAGAGGTAGTCGTATTAAGACGACCCAACTTGATTGGAAAGCGTTAGGGTGGTGGGTTAAACCAGCAACTTGATTCTCGATGGACTGCATCGCAATCCACCGTGCGATGCTTCCCCATCAGAAATTTTGAAAATTCAAATTTCGTCTCCAGTTCGTTAGAAATCTTCATGCTAAACTGCCTTAAAAATGAAATGACGATAATGATGGTACTAGTGGTAAAGTTTAGAAATGAACTAACTACGTGAATTGGGTGAATTCATTTCAATGTGCCATTTTACTAGTAATAAACAGAACAAACACATTGTTTCCTACTGCTCTACTCTCACAGTGGTATAAAATAGTTGAGGATCCCACTACTAGCCCAGAAATTTTGAAATTTTCAAGGTAGAGGCTCCTTTCCTGATCAAGTAAATCAGTATTTGCTTCGTGTTTCTGTAGTATAACGTTCCAACGTTGTCCTCCTATCTACATGTGAACACCGTAGCCCGTCTGTCTCCAAGGCAGCAAGGCGAATCGACTGGAACATCACCCTATGGCATTCATGAAGACGACAAATCCCCATGCCGCAGCTGAAACAGCACGCGAAATGTTCGATGTGCGATGAATGTGAGGAAAACGAATCGATTCCAAGAAGTGCTTGGATCCGCACAGTAGATGTGATGACAAGTCATATAAAAGGAAAAAATGTTCTCTCACCTTATGCTACGCTCAAAGTGAAAAAACGTTGCCATGTTCTTGATGAGTTGGTACAGGATTGTTAGTACGCCATTTATTCTACAATGGCTATGGCTTCTTCAAACTTCGCTTCCAGTGATAAATAGCTTTATGTTAGCATGCAGCCTACTGACTCAGATACTTCCACGTTTTCAATAGAAAACACAAAAGTGAGATTTCATCTGCATATCAAACAGCTCATTAATTATACTATGCCTTTTGCGTCGTCCACTTATTTCTGTTAAATTTAAAGATCCGCAGATAACTCAGATAAAGTGAATGCGCTTGTTTCAGGTCAGAAAGAAAATTTATGCATAAACGCGAGGTGCCCCGTATTTATGACGCATTTAAAACGCCTCACAAGTTTTGTGAACTGATTTCTTTAGGTCACGTGTTAGATTTTTAATTTCCATCTTAAAATTTCCAACTTCATAGTTTCAAAGAAAGTGGTTTACTACGTTGAAAATGAAAGGCGAGTTGAACGGTATTCCATCTGTTACATATTGGTCATTTTGGGCCATTACTTCTCACATTTCCTTTTAAACTTTCAAGTCTATGCAAAGTTTCCACCGTTTCGGTATTACTAAACGTGGATAACTCGAAAGACCGACTTTCTATGAACCTCGGCATAGATAGTTGATATATTTATTTATGTGATCTTATAAACTGATCTTCTTAAGCTGACGCGAGGTTGGTACAGATCTTCGTTGTCGTTGTCGTTGTTTTTGATGTTATTGATCGATGGCTGACGTTTCGGCGACTTCGCCTTCCTAAGAGCCTGGACGTATTTTATATCACAATATTTTTATTATTCGGTGGAAAAGAAGGTTAAAGTATTAATGAAGATCAAACTTTCAAATAGACTCCATATTGAACAGAAAAGCCACTCACCGTGATGTTACGCAGCTCAGAAAACTGTACGATCTGTCCTAACAGGAGAGACGGGGATTGCATGAGTTCAGGTATAATATACTTGACTGCATGTAACACATTCGGTGAAGAACATATTGGGGAAACGGGTAGACCACTTTGTGTTCGCATAAAAGCACACCTAGATGGAAAAGCTAAAATCGGTCTAAACACTCCTCCAGGTACGCATATTTTATACTACAATATTTTTATTATTCGGTGGAAAAGAAGGTTAAAGTATTAATGAAGATCAAACTTTCAAATATACGCCATATTGAACAGAAAGGCCACTCACCGTGATGTTACGTGCGGGACTGGTCCACACGTAGTTCACGTGGAGCAAAACACGCCCCGGGGTCAAAATATCATTTTGAAATAGGGCGCCAGGTCACGCGTGATAGTGAGGCATTCGTCCTTCCGGTTCATCTTTGGTTTTTTGAAATTTATCTAAAACGCCTCAAGAGTTTTGCGCGTTGATGTTTTTGATTCCTGCGCTAGGATCAGCACATTCACTTCAAAATCATCGCCGTTGTGCTTTTGTGCCCTATGCGTACCTAGAGGGGTGTTTAAACGGATTTTAGCTTTCCCATCACATATTTTCTGTATTTGCTAGGCCTATTCGTGCATGCGTGTGTAGGTGCGTTCTTGTTTATAGGGATTGTATTGAACGAGTCAATTCGGCCAAAAACCTGCAATCAAGTAAAAGGGAAGTATATGGGAGGCGGTTAGGAGTCGCCTCCAACAAATAAGCTCCATGTGCACTCTGGGAGAGTCTGGCAAGCCATCCGTGAGTAAACCCAACCCCCATGTTCAGAGCCCAGCGAGCTATGCGTGGGTATCAAAATGCTAAACGCAGTAGAACAAGTGGGTCTCATTCCTCTGATCCCGAAAGAGTCCCCAATTTCACAGCGTTGAGTAGGACGAGTTCGGAGAGGCTGCTAAAATCTTAGAGTTAATGGAAGCTGCTTGGATTACAAGGAACTATGGTGGCGATCTGTACCTACAATGCACGTACACTTGCATCCGAGTCCTCGATAGAAGACTTGCTCCTGCAAGCAAAAAGCATAAAATACGACATCATCGGCCTGGCCGAGACAAGACGACGCCGCCCATTCAACGCTGTTTATGACCTGGAGAAGAACTGAAGCGTCCAGAAAGGTAGTGGAGAGAATCATTCCCGAATACTACTCAGATCTCTTGTATAACCACGTCCACCTTCCATCATATGAAAAAAAGGAGGGCGGGTATGTTGTACCACCGGTTCTCCTGAAATCCTACAAGTCATTTCGTCGGTGAAAAATCGAACAGCACCAGGTCCGGAGAGGATAAGACCTGAAGAACCTTCCGCCAGTCCTCGTAAACACACTGGTCGGCTTTTCACACGTTACCTGTCTGAATGCAAGGTCCCTACTTAGTGGATAACCAGCAAGACCGCGTTATTGTTCAAGAAGGGTGACCTGCACGGTATCGGCGCCATGTGAGCATGCAGGGTTTCGAAAATGATTTAATACGATAGACCATATTCACACGATAACAAGACTTATTGAAGTATGGCGAGAGTACAAAAGGCTGCTTTGTCTCACTTTCATCGATTTACAGAAGGGCTTCGACTCAACTGAGGTTAGAGCACTCATTGAAGCCCTTGATAGTCAAGGAGTCCCTACTCAATACATAAAGATTCTTCGTAAGCTGTACAAAAATTTCACAACCAAGATGTCACCATTCTACAACGATATTAACATTGACGTCAAAAGAGGGGTTAAGCAAGGCGATACCATCTCGTCAAAATTATTTACCGGCACTCTCCAGAACGTCATGCGTGCATTGGAATGGGATAGTATGGGAGTGAAAATCGATGATTGGCAGTTACATCATCTTTGCTGATGACATCGTCCGTATAACACCAAACATTAGCCAGGCGGAACTTATGCTTGCCGGCTTTGATAAAGCCTGTGGAAAAATTTCAAGAGCATCGAGGATGTAGTGAAGAGAACAAAGAACACCCGACTCTATGCCCACCTTTTCGACTCAACGATACTTCCTGCTCTAACCTCTGCGTCAGAAACCTGGTCGCTGCGAAAGCAGGATGAAAGATCACGCAGCGTTATCGAAGGCGCAGTCGAAAGGATGATGCTAGGAGTATCCCGTTCCGCACAAGTACGGGATAGGATCGGAAGCTCGGATCTGCGTCAGTGATCAAAAATCAGTGATGCCGTTCTGTACGCCAAACAGTCGAAGATAAGGTGGCCAGACACGTAATACTTATGAATGACAACCGATGGACAAGAGCCGTTAGTGACTGGATTCCTCGGGATGCCAAACGTACTGCAGGAAGACCACCGACCTGATGGTCAGAGTTCTTCACGAAGAACCTAGAAGAAAAATATGTTGCTCGACAAGTCCCCAGAGCGAGCAGAGCCCGCTGGGCTACCCTTGCGCGCGACAGGGAAAAATGGAAGATTTACTAGCGCTCGCTTGAGTCACTCGACGATCAACGGGACTACAGGTGATACAGGTGGATACCTTTATGCCTAAAAAGTGATTAGAGGTAATGTGCAAGTATGTTTTTATTACTTGGTTATCTTAGGCTCTGCTTTTTGAAATAAGCGGTTTGGGAAGGTTATTTTTATTATCCAAAAGTAGAAGCCAGTTCTCTTTTAACTTCCATTCACTTGATCTTGTGTATTTCAACTATTCAGTGATCAGCTGGTTCGCCGAAACATTGCCACTGTGAAATAAGTGTTATATTTATAACATCGTGTCACCTCTTAAGGAACATATTAACTTGATCGGTGCGAGGGTTACAAACGCTTAGATTCGCGCGTATGCTGATCTCCACTCGTACGTGGGTGGAGATCGGCCAACATGAATTGGTGTCAAGTCATCTCATTTTCGGCCGTATATCCTCGAGTTTCATTGCCGTACTTTTTGTCTTAAATCAGTAGGTTATTTAACACACACTAGTACACCAGGTGTCGAACTAGAAAGGCTATTCCTTAGACTAAATATTACTGCAATAGCTTTTTTGTTACTGTAGTAAGAAAGGTTGTGGTTTTGAAGAGGGTATGAAGATAGCATGATATTCAAGATGAGGAAGTTCCTTACGTATTTCTTAAAAGGTGAACTGATCGATTGCCACGAGTTGATTTTAATTCATAACGAGTGCGGCGAAAAATTGGGGCCGGTAAGATATGGCGATCACACAAAATTAGGCATCGGATTCTTAGTGTTAATGGTCAGTAGTAGGAACTGAAGAGCGAATATGTTGGATATGGCATCGAGTCAGTTTGTTGTTTATAGAAGTATAAAAACGGTCTTGCATCGTCTAATGTTTGAAGTGGAGTTCTCGCGTTGTGAGCGCTGAAATGGCTCTTTCTCTTTTAAAATCTTTTCTCCCATGGTATAAGAAAGACATTTAGCTCATTGCAAAATTATGGTGATTGTTGGATGCCGTGTTGTTAAAATTGAAACTGTGGCTTTATTTTCATGTAGGTTGGAGCGCGTGTAGCTCAGCGGTCGGAAAGGCTCTGCAATACACATGGTATCAATTTCTGCGCCACAGGCCTGCCAAGCACTCCATCCCTCTGGGGTCGGAAATTGTTTATCAGACTTGTGTAGGAGGATAGCAGCATTGGCTCGATACATGAGTACGCCACCGCGAGTCATTGTAAAGACCAAATATGCATTCAATCACCTGCAAACGATACTTATTGAAGTCGAATGCGTGGCGCATCTCTCAGGAATAGATCAACGTCGAGAAGTTTCATCCTTTATCCTTTTGTGTAGAACTGTCGACCACGGTTTTGTTTAAAATTTAGTTCTAGTTCTAGTTCTAGTCCTACGTTTCTGAACAGTCGATGTTTCAGCTTATTTATTGATGCCACTTTTTATTTAGGAGTCCTTGTTTTCACCGTCAGTAACCTACGCTTTGTCTATTCGTCTTCGTTTTGCTGATATTGGACGCGAACAGAAGCTTGAAGTCTTCCAGAATGTCATATCTTTATACGACAAAGACGATTTGTTGGAAACTTATTCAAGGGTGTCGTATTTGAACAAGCCAAATTTTCTTACAACGGTATGTATTTCTCTTCTACTGACTTTTTGTCACCTCTGCAACTTTTATAGCTTTTAAAGCTTTAAGTTCAGCTTTTACGGACGGTTTTCTTCCCATTGTATTATGTTGGCCTGTTTTATGACTACAACACTTTGGATATTCCTATAACAACATCCCACACCGAGACAGTTACGAAGTCCTCCACGAAGCTTTTATATCAGCTGCAAGATCGCTTTGCACAGGTATAGTTAAACAGTTTTGTTATTTTTTGTTGAATAAGGATCTTTAGTTTGATAAATACGTAGGCTCATTTTGGGTAATTCGACATGTGGTGGACTGAACCTGCTTACCTAGATACTTGTCTTCACTGGTTGTGCGGTCCTCAGCATAATTTCCACTTTTTTCGGAGTTTTGCTTGCTTAGCCATTGTGGTTTCCTGGAGTCCGGAGATCAGCTAGTGAAAGTCTGCCCCAGGTCGTCACCAACACAGGCAGTCGCTGCCCTTGTGCATTAGGAGATTTACCACCATGCCACTAGTTTGGTAGCAGGACGGTGGTGGATCCTGGTATTGGTCTATTCTCGTATAAATTCCCTGCTGTACATCACAGCCCAACACCCGGGAACACCTCCCACCCATGATGAGCCGGTAAACCGTTGGGAATGCAGGCTGAACTATTCTTCACATTTTGTACATTTCGTAAAACTGCTTTCTTTAAGGTTGAGAGTGCTGTACTGATTGTGGATGCACGTTTTGGAATAATTCGGCATTTTTTGTATAACTGGCCATTAACATCTTCCATAGTTTTATTTGCTTCTTCTTTTTCGGGTAGGCATATTCATCTCGCCTTTCAGCTTTGAATAAGATCTAACCATTCCGTTTTCAAATATTTGATCGTGATTATGCTCTGAGGTTTTAAGAATTTGGTTTATTTCTTACAGAATATAAAAATGGATTTTTTTAGCATTTCCGACTTTTAGGAAACACTAACAAGTAGAATTATTGTTTAGTTTTTGCTGTTTAATTACAGACTAGTAGTTTTTTTTTCGTTTAGTTTGGTTCAGTCGTCCTACGAAGAATTAAAAAACTAGGCGGTTTTAGAAATTCATTAGTAAAGGACAACAAATCAGCTGTACCATTTCGTGATCACTATGTGATGACGTGAAGACGACAGCACCACGCCAGGCAAATCTCTCTCTGATCCACAAGAGCGGCGACTGCCTGTGGTGGTGACGACCTGGGGCAGACGTTGGCCAGGCTGACCTCGAGACTCCAGGGAAACAAAATGTCTGAACTAGCAAAACTCCGAAAAGTGGAGATATGCTGGGGTTCGCACAACCAATGAGGGCGGGCCGTTCAAGTATCCAAATAGGTATGTGAGGACAACAACAATTCCTCTTATCCTTTCGCCTTCGCGGAACTCCTCAACGTGCCGTCTCTTATGTAGAAAGAAGGACGGAGCATTTTCCTCTCAAAATGATTTTCGCAATAACCTTAGCACTATTTCCGTCGTTTAGTGTTCATGTCTATCCCGTGATTGTCTTCCGAAATCAAAGGTGACTTTGCTTTGTTTGTAGATCTCTAATGTTTTGGAGATAGAAGGATTGTAGAACATTTCATTGCATGTATTGGTTTTCATTCCTTAATTGGAACATTGCGAAGAACCTTTCTATTGGTTACATCACAAAGTTCAATAGATCCTTCGCTATGTACCAGCGACATCAACATCCATGGGGAGAGGTAACGGAGTGGTTAATGATGCAGTCCATTATGAAGCAGGGTGCTGGTTCTGCCCGTTCTCCAGCACGGCGTTCTTTTACAATCCACGTTGGAATGCCTTAGCTCGACTATTCCCAAGATTGTAAGGAGAATCGACCCGATCACCATTCTACGGCATTTATAATGAAGAAGAATTCTTCAAACACTAGCCGAAACAGCAAGCGGAAGAATGCGGGTTAGACGATTCTAACACGAGAGCTGTCGTGGTCTCATACTAAATTTGAATAGTTCTCGATACGACTACGAATGCGGCCTCAAAATACTTGAAGTGAGATTGCTAAACTTGTTGACAAAAATGTTCTCTGTTTCGTGGTTTGTCCTGCATCGACCTGTGGTTTTGAAAAGCTTCAACTTTACAATGGTTTCATGCTGAACGTTTTAAGGACAATGGGGTATCGATGTATTCAGTACAAGCTTCATCGCCGTAAAGTTTGATACATACCTCTCTACTGCACAGAAGTTTAACATTGTTGGATTTGATGCAGTGAAGCCTACTGTCGTGATATTCTCATAATATGAAGAATCGATAGTGATGGATCGGTAGTGTGTGTGTGGATTAGACAGTTAAGTTTTTTCGCTTCGGAAGTTTTCGTTCTTCGTTGTGCTAAGTGGTTGTTCCTTTTGGTGGTAAGTCGAGCGGCTTCTGCGTGTGAAGGCTGCCCGGAAATTAACATTTGACATTCGGCACGTTAATTTGACGGGTTCGACTTTCGTTAGTTTCCATCAAATTTATTTCTATGGCAGTAGTAGCATGTGGCACACGTTACTGTTGAATCCCTTCAAGGACATCTTGCTTCATCTTTTCTGGATAACCAATTCTTCAACGGATGGTTTTCTTATCAAAGCACGTTTATTGGAAGTTTAGGTGAATTTTTCATCAGCGATTTTAGAAGCCTGGTTAGATTTTAAAATCACTCCAACCTGTACTAAAGAATCCATTGTGAGTTTTCTTCTTTCAAACGTTCACACGTAAAAACCACCGTTTACTACTATTAATTCTATAAAGTGCAAGTAGCTTTTTGTATCGTTTTCAATTGAATAATAATAACTTGCTCAAGAACTTCTTTCGGTAGGAATGAGGCTATTTTGTTTCAAGGAGCTGAAACCATCTTGAACGCAACTTGTTCGCTCGACTAAGGGCTACAGAGCACACGTATAGGTATAAAAAGGATAAGTGAATAAAGCTGTTGGGTTGATGAAACCATGAGGGATGCCCCATACATTCGACTTCATTAAGCATCGCTGGAGGTGAGCGCATATCTAGTTTCACAATGGTCTACCGATGTATCGAGGCAGTGCTGCTATGCTTTCAGACAAGTCTGGTACCAATTTGCCGACCCGGGAGGGATAGAAGGCTTGGTGAGCCTGTGGCGCAGGTATCGATCCCATGTGTAATGCAGGGAATCACCGACCACTGCGCTACACGCTCCGCGCATAGACATACGCGTTCAGTTAGATGGCTTGGATATGTAAAGCTTTGATTGTTTTCGTAAGAACGAAAATCGAACGAAATCTTATTACAAACGTGCAAGTGCTGCTATTCTCACTTAGAAACGAACCTAGGGCTGAATTTTATTAACTACTTTAATAATTAAGTGGGTCATCTGCACGAACACTGCTACAAAACAATTCTTATGAGTTAGGTTTGACAGGGATAGGTGTTTGACAAGTGTTTGTCTGAAAATGTTACGTAAATATGGGTTCTTTTAGCATGCTGTTTTATCATACTCCTGTATTGGGGAACGAGGAGTTTGACCGTTTTGTGGAGAGGTTCTAAAGAGCAAAACAGATATCAATCGACCTCTGGTTCATCAAATCCGATATCTACGAGAACCAATAACTTCTCTATACCTGGGACTCCACTCACAGTGAGTTTAGATTTAAAGAATTAATAATTTATTTGGTTTTAACACTATTCTTGCACATGTCCTCCATGTTATTGTCATTTAGATTAATGTGAGAGATGTTTGACAGTTGTCCTTGAAGGTTAAAATAGTGTGCACTTGAAGTCTGTTATGTAATGGTTTTTCTAGGTGAACACCGAGAAGGAATACATTCCAGACAACGTTGATGAAGTTCCCTGCTGCTCAGATTTCACCGGTATTTCTAGATGGGAAATAAAACCAGTGTTCGAAAATCTGTTACCTACTGACTCTGTTGTTAGAGATAGTGTCCGATGATTTAGTCGCTGTGTAGGGTGCCAGTATCGTTTCATAGTTGATGAGCCTTCGTTTTTGTCTCGACATTCTCAAGTTCGTTCGCCTCTAGGACCATTTAGAAATCACGTGTGGTCCGAAAATGTAATCGATAATTGTAATCCATTTCTGTCAGTTTGTTATATTGCAGTGATTTTCCATGTTCTTCATTTTGACAGTAAAATCTTCTGATTAGTTCTTTGTTTCTTTTGAACCTGTAACGAGTTGACTCGCTTATTTACCTGTTTAGTTATCTTTTCATCATGTGTTAATTCGTTTCGATTGTGTTTCTCTACAGGTGAGGATTAGTTTTTCTTTTCATCAATCATTTTCAGATGCTGTAATGTATGCCTCAAATGTGACGAGGTGTAAATGGTGTCTCCTAGTCCATCGCTTCCACCGTTATGTCATGGGTTTTGTGGGCGTTACCAACTGCTTCCAACGAACAACACTTCCGAGTCTGTTTGGTCAGAATGCGGTGTTAGTTAATAGTATATTATACCTTATTTGACGGCGATCGGATTAGTTACTTTCAAAAATGCACTTTTGTTTTGTATTTTAGGTTGTTGTTGGCCTCAATTTTCAGTTGGGTTTTCTTTTGTTTTGAGTAGTCTAGACTAAACTGCTTACTTAATTGGATACTTGTATGGATCGTCTTCACTGGTTATGTGAGCTCCAGCATAATTTCCATTTTCTTTAGAGTTTTGCTTGTTTAATTTTAGTTACTGTACTTCCCTGGAGTCCCGAAGTCAGCTTAGCCTTCGTCAGGTCTGTGCCAGGTCGTTACTGTCACGGGCAGTCGCCGTTCTTGGGCATCAGAGGGAGATTTGCCACCATGCGACTAGTTTGGTAGCAGGACGATGGTGGATCCTGCTATTGATTATCCCTTAGCTGTACTTCCTAATGGAAACGCCAGACTCCTCAGCTTGGAGGAGCCTGCTGGAAGGGTGAATCCCTCTGCCGTACTTCGCAGTCCGTCACCCAGGAACACCTTTCAGGAACGATGAGGCAATAAACAGTCGGGTGGTTTTGGAGGAAATGCTGAATCCATTTTTTTTGAAAATCGTCATTTAGAGGTTTTATTTTATAAAGTTTTTATCGAATCCAACTCAGCGAGCGCGGGAGAACTACATATAAAGCGTGTGGAATACTTCTGCAGTTACTTTGTACTAAATAACAGTTCTTTTTGTTTTAGCCTTGCAAATGGGGAAGTAGTGCAGTGAACCATCGTGTGTGCATTCCATGTGAATCTGATCTGTCCACTTATGATTGGATGTTTTTAATCTTCATGACGATACTTCCACTTCTGGTTCATAGTTTCTCTGTGCATTTGTATGCACCTAAGAATATGTATGTTTTTAATTCGTTTTGACTTTAAATGATACTTTTTCTTTTACTTTCTGAAATTACTTTCTTAAGCCATATGATGGACAGTTAGCATTGATAGTACACATTGATAGGATTTCAAAGTTTGTCCTTGTAATATTCACCATTTTTTCCATTTCACCGCGATGAGATTTCGGTTCTCTAGGGTCTAAGAGTCGTTTTTCTTTCTTGGCTTACTTTCATTGAGACTTGTATTTCAATTATCTAACAATTGGATAAGCAAGAGAATATCTCCGTGAGAACATGTTGGTGTTCTCTAATGTGCCTTGAGTGTTCGCGGGTGCTCAGTTCCCACTAGGAATTTTTGAGATTTAAGCTGCCTTTTTGAATTTTTCGGAAGTGCCAATTCTATGCGAGTTTGAAAAAAGAAAACCTGAAAAAACTATTCCAAACTCAGAGCGGTAGGGCAAGGTTTCTTCCATAAGCCGTGTCTGTTAGCCGTATTCTATTAGTATTCTATGGTAAACTCCTCAATTTGCTGTGCTTATTAAGATAATTTTCGGTGTTTTTCTAAGAAGTCTGAGTAGTTGAAATTGCAGGTCCCGTGTACATGAATTATGTGAACATCTTTGTTGTGGTTTGGAGTGTTTAGTTGCGTCTATTGCTGCCGTGTTGGTTTTTCCACCCCGATTCACATTCGCCGTTTGGGGTTGTGGCAGGTCGAGCATCAAAGAGTGGTATGTGATTTCATTCCGTGTAGCGTTTTTTCTTTTTTTTGCATTCTAATTTATTTCCTTCACATTTCGAAGGCACTGGAACCGAGCATGTGAAATCTTGTGATCAACTTAACCTGTTCTCTCGTTAATAATAGAGCGGATTGATCTGCACCAGTCTGGTCTCCATTCCCCTTTTTGTCGCCTATCAAAGTGGTTGAAGAGTCAGATAACCATTGTTCGCCTAAGGGTACAAGGGATATCGTAACATCAATGATTACCTTTTGATCAACTTATTTTTAATGTTTTAACCTGCGCGACAGCGCCCATGTCTTTTGATTGCTGATGTAGGCGACTATAGCGCTAGCTTTTGCTCAGCTCTTGAAGCTGAGATGTTCGTTGGTGTTTTTGTTGAGAGCAAATGGGGCGTCGTGAACTCACCAATTTATTATCAACAGCTTCATACGTTTTTCTCCATTTCCTTTTTTGTTTGTTTGTTTTTTGTTCTTCATAAACAGCTGCTCGTTTATATCCAGCACTGAATCGTACCCGTATATCTCACGGTTTCTTTTACTGAATTCAACCAAACACAGGAGAAGAACGTCATTTTGATGAAGACACATACTTGCACTTCCGGACGCGGACTAGCACGACAGTTCAAGAAGTAATTGTATGACTACGATTCAGATCTAAATATTTCCCCAATCCAATTCGCTCAACTTGCTGCCTTTCATCTAGTGATCTGTCAATTCCGTTGAGTGTAAATTTGGTAAAGGGCGTGTAGACGAAGGAAAACAGGTACTTAGGTTATGGTTGTGGATGTCATGATCTCCTTATTCGACAGAAACATATTCCTCGTGGTTTTCCATTGTTTAGGTGCTTAGTATTTCCACAGGCATGTGGCAAAAAGCGGGGCCAGTTTATTGACGACAGGCGCCTGGCTCCTTGCAGCCGTATCAGATTCTGTAGTGCAGTGCGTTCCATCGTCGCTGAAGTTGCACTTCGAAAAAGAGTGTTGTAACGTATTCATTCTACATGGTATGATCTGGAATCGTGTGGATGTGGTTGAATAGAATAGAAGTTGTGGGTGGTTTTTTTTATTGTCTAAATCTGCATACAGTCTATGTGGATGCGGAAGGATGGTTGTCGTGATCTCGTTATTTTCGAAATCTCAGGGGTACACTTTTCCTATACTGGTTTTTGTCCTTTTTGGGCAAGCTTAGGATGGTTAGACGTCAAGTGATGATTGCCCGCTCTTCTTCCATGTCTTTGCTAACGCACAGCGTCGCCGGCTGCCAGTAAGACATCGTTTGGTTCAGAGACTATCAATTTTCGCAATATAACGCGAAGTTTCTAAGGATACAGCTGTCTCCTTTATCAACGATGTTGGCATCGATGTCTTGCAATAACCAGGTTAAGGAAATAATATATCAAATTGTGCACTGATTGTGAAACTTACATGATCATAGATACCTGAAGTTGGTTTTTTTCATGCTTTTTTTCGAGAGAATGTATGCTAGGTGTGAGGGCATGGACATACTTTGCGTAGTAGTTTTAAAGGAGAGTCAAATGGGACAGGCAAAATTTTCATTGACTATGATGTGACGAATTCAGCTTTGTTCAAAGGATCGACTTTCTGTTAACCTCGGTATTGATATATGAATGCGTCGTTTTCTTGTTCAGCAATCGCGAGGTTTTTAAACAGCATACATTTGCTTCCATAGAAAAACACAGTACAATACAACAGTAGCTGACGTTTCGGCAGTATCGCCTTCTTCAAAACCTGGAAGGGTGTACTGATATACACAAGGGTATGCTGATAAACACATAAGTTGGTATCACCTGATGATCACGTCTACGAAAGAACGTCTACGTAACGCGTCTCCTAATAACGCGTACGTGATGGAGTCTTTCGACGTTACCGCGCTGTACACCAACGTGTCGAATGACTCCGCAATGCAAGCCATCTCCGAAATTGTTGTTGAACATGAAGGAAGAACAAATATGCATGGCTTGTCCATCTAGCAGCTTATGGCTCTTTTAAAAGAGTGCCCAAACTGCTCGATTTTCAGATAGTCTGGGAAATATTTCGCGCAAATAAGAGGGTTGGCAATGGGATTGCGACTGGCACCAAGCCTTGCCAGTGTTTATGTTTATGTCTAAGATAGAAGCCCCTGTTCTCGATCTCCGGCCACTACTCTACTGCAGTTATGTAGATGATTGTTTCGTCGTCTTCTCTACGCCGAAGGAGATGGACAAATGCGTTGAATTATTGAACGAGTAGTCTGAGAACATAAAGTTCACCCGGGAGAAACCGAGAAAAAACTGTGTTCCGTTTTTGAACGTTTAAATAAACCTATCAAGTAGCGGTTACTTGACAAAGTTGTTCCGAAAGCCAAGTAACAAGAACATCCTCGTTCATTTCCTTTCTTCCCACACTTCACACACAAAGAGGGTGATTGTGAGAAACATGTTTCGAACAGCCATCTTGTGTGCACAATGAGGGAACTAAAGCAAGAGTCGCGCGACTTGGCTCGGCAAATAGCCATCTCAAATAGCTACGAAATAGTAACCCCACGAGATAAGTTTAGAAGCAGAGCGACGCGCCCACGCGAAACACTTGCCCAAAAGAAAATCCCGTTTATGTTGCCTTTTATAAGCGATGATGTAAGCGTAGCTATAAAACGATGCTTAAGAAGGACAGGTCTAGAGGAATCGGTAGCGATAGTTGAAAAACCACCTGCTACTCTACGTCGTCAATTAGTTCGTAACCGCCTGCATGGCTGTCTATGTGAAACAACAAATTGCGTAATTTGCCTTCACGGTAGGGACTGTGATTGTATGAGTTCAGGTACGATATACCTGATCTATTGTGATAATTGCGTAGATGAATATATTGGCGAAACGGGAAGACCTTTGTGTATGCGCATAAAAGAAGATCTAGATGCCAAACGAAAACTAAAACAAAGTACCCTACTAGAGACGCATAGCATGCAAAGCGTAGCGGAGACGATTTTGAAGTAAAAGTCAATATCCTTGCACAGGAGACTAAAAGACCAGCGCGGAAACTTCTTGAGGCTTTTTGGATAAATGCCAAAAACCTCACAATGAATAGCAGGGAGGAATGCCCAAAGGTCATACGCGACATGACCCCGTATGTTCGCATCAATTTCTGATGGATTGTGCACTCATAAACCATTTGCGACTACAATCAGCTGTTCTAAACATCCTCATTGGAATTCACGTAAAAAGCGGTAAGTTTTCTGAGAAGTTGTTGTTCATGTAATTACCATAGAGTTTTTCGTCTTTTTGTGTTATTGAGGCGTTTGGCCTAGTAGATTGTATATCAGTATATCCTTCCAGGCTCTGAAGAAGGCGATACTGCCGAAACGTCAGCTAGTGTTGTATTGTATTGTGTTTTTCTATGGAACTAATTGTATGCTGTTTAAAAAGCTCGCGATTAATGAACGAGAAAACGACGCATTAGCTTTGATCTTCCAGCGGGCGCGTGTATCGCAGTGGTTAGAGGTGCCATGGAATACACATGGGAAGGACCATCCCACCGCCCAAGGCTCACCAAGCTCTTTCGGAGTCGACAAGTTGGTACTAGATTTGTCTTAGAGGATACCGGCACTGGCTCGATACATCGGTAGACCACCGTGAATCCGTGAAAATTGAGTCACCTCCAAAGATGCTTGATGAAGACGAATGCATGGCGCTTCTCCCAGATATCAATCAAAACCGCTGGATTTATCCTCTATCATTTTAGCTCCACCGGTTTATTCCCATTTCTACCGTCAAGCGATAAGTTCTGGCATTACCGAGTTACCGGCAATGCTGTTGATCATAATTATGAACTCGAACAGTCTTTCGTCCTTGTTCTTTTTTGGTGAATCGATCCTGAAATTGTTCAGACGCTTTCGAAATGTCCAGCTTTATTTGGGTCAAATTAAGATCTTAAAAAGTATAGTCTCATTGGAATTTTCCAAGCTCGTAAATAAGTGTGAGGAACTTGGTCTTTCTGATAGATTAGATTAAGGAGGTTTTTAAAACTTTGTATTTTCTTGCTTCTGCTAATTTAATAGCTTTGCTCACTGTACATATCAGACATAAGATGAATGAGCTGCTCCCTGTTCGTTGTCATAAACACTTCATCATTTTTAGGTATCCAGAATTATACAATCCCATCATCAATCACGTAAAACCGTTACGTTGCTCCTATGAAGTAGTTTTTCCATTGTAAGTTGCTTTCCTTTTTTCATGGCGTGGTAATATCCGGCTTGTATTTGGTTTAGATACTCTTTTCCGTTCGTTTACTTACTCTTCCTTCTCTGTACAATTTTGGTATTTCGTTCATTTCTCTACGTTTCCATCTTGAAACGGAACAAAGACGCGAAGGCTTTCTATTGTGCTCTGCTTGCAATTCCGAAAATTGCTGTTATCCACGCACTTCTAGTAAGTATTCCCTTATTTTTGCAACTTTTTAAATCGGTTACCCTATACTTTTTCAGGCCGGTGTTCTTTATCAGTCTTACCCATACATCGTAATGTTGTGGAGTTTGTGCGCTAACGCTGTGCATTTAGCGATAGAAGGGAAAGTATCAGTGAAAGAAATTGCTAGTATGTTCTGTATAGCAGTGAATTTTTAAAGCGTTTTTGAAATACTGATGTCAATCCGATCTTTGGGGAGCGGAGCAGTAGCCAAAGGCGCCTTACAGTACTCATAGGATCGAGCCCAACACCTCAGGTCCACCAAGCTTTCCATCCCTCCGGGGTCGAAAAATTGGTACCAAACTTGCCTTAGAAGATAGCGGCACTGACTGGACGCATTGGTGGGCCACCTCGAGTGATATGCTGTTCAATCACCTCCAAGGGTGCTTAATGAAGTCGAATGAGTGGTACATGCCTGAGGGATTGGTCAAAGCCAAGAGCTTTATCCTTTTATCCTTTATACCGGATCTTGATCGTTATTCTATTACATTTTCGTCGTTCAGAAATAGTCCTCACTTCGCCGGTGCACATGGCGATGCTCACAGTGAACATGATGCTTCTGGCTTTCTCTCTGTTGGCTATTTCAGCACAGAAGTTAGTTTCTATTCGAGAAATTCGCATCAGTTTTTGTACCTATGCCATTTAAGAGAGAAAGAGAGAGTAAAAGGAAGGTGACGTTGTCTAGCGGATGCGAGATTTTCTTACAACGAAAAAGGAAAAAAAATTGTAAAACGTAGAGATAAAGTTGAGAAGCGGTCAGGACGTAAGATTGTCCTTGCTAATGGACGTGTGTCTCTTGTACGTGTTATGTAGTTTTAATACTTGGATATTTGGTTACCCGGAGGGTCCGCCTTCACTAGTTGTGTGGGCTCCAGCATAGTTTCTATTTTTTTTAGAGTTTTTCTGATCTAACAATTGTGGTTTCCAAAAGTCCCGAGGTCCGCCTAGCCAAAGTCTGCCTCAGTTCGAGACCACCACAGGCGTTCGCCGTCCTTGTGGATCAGAGAGATTTACCACCATGCGACTAGTTTGATACCAGAATGGTGGTGGTACTGGTATTGCTTTACTCTTAGGTAGGCTTCCTGATGGAAACGCCAGACTCCTCATCTTGGGAGACTATGCCGGGAGATGAATCCCTCCTGTGCATCGTAGCCCGAGACCCAGGAACAGCTCCCAGCCACCACGATGGGATAAACCATTGGGAGGATGTGGTTAAAGTACCGTTTCCGTTTTCAGTTAATTTCTTCCTGTTAGTGCCTTGAGAGTTGTGAAGTACATGTGGCATTTTGATTTACTCCAAAGGTTTTTTTGAGCTTTTCCAACTCTATAAACCATGAAAAAACAATAGAAAAGACACTGTACTTTTTAAGTGATCATGTTTTCGTGGACGGCCTATAACCTGCTGTATATTTGCAGCTTTTTAAATGTTGCTCTTAAGGTAGTATTTTTTATTTCAGAGAGTCACCGGTGAACTTACGATCGCTCGTTCTTGTGCCATTTCCTCCTGTATTTTACATCCTGACAATCGGGATGAGTCATCCCAGTGTATTATCGGAAGTTTAGATTTCAAACCTAAATTTTGAAACCAACTGACGTGTTTGGTTTGGTGCAGACTATAGTACTGCTAGGCAGAAGTGTTCCTGCTGGGGGCATGCCTTTCTTTCTATCCTTTTGGTTGTTGTGAACTTCCAGAAGTATTCGTCAGGTTCCATTTGATCTTCGTTGTGCCTACAGATGTTAAATAGATGCGTTTTTATAGATTAGATATTATTGCTCAACTGAGATAAGCCATAAAATTTCAGTGGTCTGACCTCCATTCCATTCAACCGCGGCTAATAATTGTTTGCTGTTTCATGAACTCTTTCCGTTTTTCTCCACATATTTCTTTAGTACGGGTAAAAATCATTATTCTAAATAGACTTACTGCCATCCTTGTTCTGGTTTATCCTCTAAGTTTCTAGTTTTCCACTTTAAAAGTCAGAGTCTGATATACGACGTGTGTTTAGAAATTTTGTGATATTCTTTTGGGAACAGTAAAGTTTACAATTGTCGGGTTTTGTTCCTGGTCATTCCTACTGTCCTGAGCAGACATGAACATCAGCTATGTTCTTACCACCGCTTAGTGTTACTTGTCATACTACTTTTGGTATTTTCCTTAACAGTCGTGTGAAGTCAAGTTTCTTGTGGAATATCTTTCTCGACTCAAATGGACTATTTGCTATTCACCACTTGTCTGATAGATCAGGTACTCAGTTCTGTTGGTGATCTATCGTCGCATTATCGCTTCTGTGCTGATGAGTGTAGACTGAGTTACTCCTGTCCAGGACGATTTGACAGCTGTGCATGGTGCTATGGATCTTGTTTCCGGTTGGCAGATATTCCTTTCCCTTTTTCTTCTTTTTTTGCGTTTCTAATCAATTTCAGTTGCCGATATTATTGTATGTGGGAGTCTGTGGACCACTTTATGAAGCGAGATGTACTCGTGCCACAGTTTCATGGGAAATGGCCGTTTATAGCTATTGATTTTTCCATATTCGACTCGGTGAATATTACCATCCAAGTTCGTGTTTTTCTACAATAGTTTGCTTCCAGGACTTAACTACATTATGTTAGGTTACTGGTTCGAGCTTCAGACATACAGAGATTTGTGGTGCAGTAATATCTGTTGCAGGAACCAGCATCATTTGTCTTCTCTTTACTAAACTTTTATTCATTCTTATTGTTCTATAGAAAACTAACATTCATGGAACAACTAGAAAGCCATCGCATGTGGGCGGTTTACGCTGTTGTGGGTTTGCTGGCTTGGTGAGTTGCTGAATGCCTCGTCTGATTCTACATTTAATTTTCAAATACATTGTCTGTGCAATACAACCACAACGATACTGAGATATTCGCAAAACTTAGACCCGGACTAGATCGAACCACGATTACATTTCCGGGGACTCGCGTAATACACGCTGCACCACTGACACCCTTGCACAATCCATCAATCCCGCTGAAAGGTGATTGCTAATGGCAACGTTAGGTAGAAAACTAACTGAGAGAAACGCAAAACAAGGAACTCAGTAGTGCATTGTGTAATATGCGATTTCCCGGAAAAGGTAGTCGTAGTTCGATCTGACCTCGGGTCCAGTTTAGCGAATATCGGCATCGTTGCAGTTGTATTTTACATCATGCTCTCCCGTGAAAATTTATAGTAGGCAGCGGATAAAAGGTTTACATTGTTTGTTTTATAAAACTAAAGACACAAATTGTTAGATGCGTAAGTGAAAAGTGCAAAGTGTATATTTGAATTGTAGGCTGTGTTCGGCCGCTTACCATGCGAATGATTGCTGGTTCACGGAATATCTTGACTATTTTTCTGCTTTTGCTTTTATACTTTGTGCATCGTACACATCTTTTTGTTTCCTTCTGGGCTCCTTAAATCTACCTTCTACTAGCTTCTGGAACGTGTATGTTTTCTCACAAATGTTTCCATTTGAATAGAGATTCAGCATAATGTAACTATTTACGTTAAATGTGTTTTTTAGGTCTTCGATGTACGGTTCTTTATTACTTCTCTGGTTTGCTACGCATGTATATCACATGACGGTGAGTGGAAATGAACGTTTTCATACGTTAGGCAGTTCCTAAACTAGTTAGTGCATGCAATCCTACTTTTCAATTACGGTGTCAATGTGGGAAAAGAATACTTAACTGTTGCAAGCAATCTGTAGCATATACTTTGCAGTTCCTACCAAGAGTTACCACCTCGTTGTGGCTGGGAGGTGTTTCTGTGTGTCGGGATGCAATGTACAGCGGGGGATTCATTCTTCTGACAGGGTCTAAAGGCTGGGAAGGAGTTCGGCGTTTCCATCATGAAACCTAGCTAAGAATAAACCAATGCCATGATCCACCACCGTCCTGGTATCAAACTAGTCGCATGGTGGCAAATCTCCCTCTGATCCACAAGGGCGGCGACTCCGTGTGTTGGTGACGACCTTGGCAAACTTTGACTAACCTGACCTCGGGATTCCACCGAACCACAATGGCTTAACCAGCAATTCTCCGAAAAGTTTAGGTTATGCTGGGGCCCGCACAACCAATGGGACGGGCCATCCAAATATCCAAGTAAGTAAGTTTACAGTTGGATTTCTACTATTTCGAATTACAGTTTTTGCAGTGGATATTTCAATAGTCAATACATGTTTATGTAAAAGTAGACTCCTATTGCAAGGAATAACAATGTTTTCTCCGGAGGGAGGCGTGTATCCTGTCGCTGCTCCGGTCATAAATTTATTTTTTTAGAATTGAATTCTAAATTTTCGAGAGGAAATTTTGAATAGGGCGATGGAATTGTAGCGGATGCGTGTAGCGCAGTGGTCGTAAGCGCCCTGCAATACACATGGGATCGATCCCTGCACCCTTGGTTCACCATGCGCTCCATCCATCCGGGGCCGGCTGATTGGTCCAAGAGTTCTTTGGAAGGATATCTGCACTGATTGGGTACACTGACAGGACACCGTAAGTCATTGTAAAGGTCAGATATACCTTCGATGACTTCCAACGATGCTTAGTGAAGGCGAATGCATGACGCATCCCTCTGAGATTGATCAACGCTGAGAGCTTTATCCTTTTCATATGCGATGTGATTGAATTGGCTCTTCTACGTATTAAGAAATTTATGTTGAGATTTGTATGTAACTTAATTTCAGCAACATTTTGATTATGGTTACAACATGCGTTGTTGCATAGCTGTTTCTTTGTTCACCACTGCAATGTATATTGTGTATATTTCTGCCCGATGGAAGCGATTTAGACGATTCTCACGGTCTGACCGTATACTTATTGTGATAATAGCGTGGACAAACGGATCTGTGATTTTTGAGACTTTCGACTTCGCACCTATATTTTGGGTATTCGACGCTCATTCACTGTTCCATGCTGCCACCATACCTTTACCACTATATCTTCACAGTTTTCTTCGAGAACATTTATCAGAGAATGAATATCGGATCGTAAAAAGTGTATAGCTCATTTCGTCATTCGTTAGATCTCCACAACTTTTGTTATTTTGTTCCATATCAAGTTATGTTCTCTCACTTACTGCCGATTGAGGAATCTGTGTTATTTTGGGAAGTAAATATCTAATAACTATTCAGAAATACGAGATTTGCGTGCTTCCACTTCATATTTAGAACAGATGCAATGTATTTCATTGATACATTCTTTTCGTCGTAAAGTTTTTCACACGAATAGCCTAACTGGTAAAGTCGCAACCAATAAGTCGATCGTATCCATTGGTTTCAGTCTAAGTGTCCTCCGGCTGTTTCTTTTGCTCAATGAATTTTCTCTGTACAGTTTTTATTTAACCAATAACTTGTCTAATGCGTCGAAAGACCGACTTTCTATAAACCTCGGCATAGATAGTTGATACATTTATTTATGTGATCTTATAAACTGATCTTCTTAAGCTGACGCGAGGTTGGTACAGATCTTCGTTGTCGTTGTCGTTGTTTTTGATGTTATTGATCGATGGCTGACGTTTCGGCGACTTCGCCTTCCTCAGAGCCTGGACGTACTTTATGTTAGAATACTTTTTATTATTCGGTGGAAAAGAACGTTAAAGTATTAACGAAGCTCAAACTTTCAAATAGACGCCATATTGAACAGAAAGGCCACACACCGTGATGTCACGTGGGGTCACGAGCAAGACACACCACGGGGTAAAAATATCATTTTGACTCCCACGACCGACTTTCTATTAGCCTCGGCATGATCAAGTAATTCTTCGCATTTTTGTTGAGCAAACGCGAGGTGTTATTATTCCTTATTCACGAATAAGCTGACGTTTCGGCGGATTTCGTCTTCCTCAGAGCATGGAAAGGTCAAGTTGATAGCAATCTACTCGGCCAGATGCCTCCATAACCAAACAAAGAAATTCTAAACCAAGATTTCAATCACTTTGAACACAGCTTTGCAAACTCACCGCTTCCTATGAGGTTTCCACTAAGTATGTCACGTAGAGACCAACCGCACAGAAATCACCCGGAAGCATAATGTGCCCCTCCCATCAGAAAAGCAGACTGCCCTATATCACGCGTGACAATGAGGCATCCTTCCTTGCGGTTCATTTTCGGGTTTCTGGAATTAATCCAGAATGCCTCGAGAGTACTACGCTCAAATAACAGAGTTGCCAATGGGACAACGACTGGCTCCAAGCCTTGCCATTGCATTTATGTCTAAGGTGGAAGCACCGGTGACTGATCTCGGGCCGCTACTCTACTGTTGATATATAAATTACTGTTCTGTCCTTTGCTCAACACAAGAGGAAATCGACAAATGTTTGGAGTTGTTAAATGCACAGTCAGAGTATATCAAGTTCACCTGAGAAAAGCCGAAAGAAAAATGGCTTCCATTCCTGAACGTACAAATTCATCTGTCAGAAAATGGTTACATTATAAAGTGGCACCGAAAGCCAAGTAGTAAAAACATCTGATCTCCTGTAAGACGTGCGGGGACGAATACATTGGCGAAACGGGCAGACCCCACTGTGTCCGCATAAAAAAACATCTAGCCGCAAACAGACCAAATACCCCACTAGGCACGCATAAGACTCAGAGACAACGGGAGGACTTTGAAGTACGTGTCACGATCCTCGCACGCGAATCAACAACACAGGCGCGAGAAACTCTCGAGGCATTCAGGATCAATTCCAGAAATACGAAAATGAACCACAGGGAAGAATGCCTCATCATCACGCGTGATATAGGGCAGTATATAAGCCTGTTAATCTGATGGGAGGGGCACATTATGATTCTATATGATTTCTGTCCTGTTGGTCTTCGCACGACATACTTAGTGGAAACCTCATAGAAAGCGGTGAGTGTGCAAAGCTGTGTTCAATGTGATTGAAATCCTGGTTTAGAGTTTCCTTGTTTGGTTATGGAGGCGTCTGACCGAGTAGATTGCTACCAATTTGACCTTTCTAGGCTCTGAGGAAGGCGAATTCCGCCGAAACGTCAGCTTATTCGTGAATAAGGATTAATAGCACCTCGCGTTTGCTCAACAAAAATACGAAGAAATATCATTTTGAAATAGCGCGCCAGGTCACACGTGATAGTGAGGCATTCGTCCTTCCGGTTTATCTTTGGATTTTTCAAATTTATCCAAAACGCCTCAACAGTTTTGCGCGCTGATGTTTTTGATTCCTGCGCTAGGATCCGCACATTCACTTCAAAATCATCGCCGTTGTGCTTTTGTGCCCTATGCGTACCTGGAGGAGTGTTTAGACCGATTTTAGCTTTTCCATCTAAGTGTGCTTCTATGTGGACACAAAGTGGCCTCCTCGTCTCCCCGATATATTCCTCGCCGCATGCATTACATGAGATCAAGTATATTATACCTGAACTCATGCAATCCCCGTCTCTCCCCTTAGGACAGATCGTACAGTTTTCTGAGCTGCGTAACATCACGGTGAGTGGCCTTTCTGTTCAATATGGAGTCTATTTGAAAGTTTGATCTTCATTAACACTTTAACCTTCCTTTCCCACCAAATAATAAAAATATTCTAATATGAAATCCAGGCTCTGAGGAAGGTGAAGTCGCCGAAACGTCAGCCATCGATCAATAACATCAAAAACAACGACAACGACAACGAAGATCTGTACCAACCTCGCGTCAGCTTAAGAAGATCAGTTTATAAGATCACATAAATAAATATATCAATTGTCTAATATGGATGTCTAGACATACATGGTCCCAAAGAAATCTGTTTTCCACATTCAGTAAGATGCTGGACAAATAGTGGCCAATTTCGAACGGCAGCGTTGAGAACTGCAGCTCATCTCGTGTACACCTTTATTGATCAAAACAGGAATCATTGAAATCCATACATTATTTCTAACACAATAAGGATTTACTTTGTTAGCAATGAATTCTGAGCTTCTGGATAGAGCAAATTCTTGGAACGCAGAGGAGTCCTTAACTTAAGCGTTGTTATTGCGATTTTCTAAGCTAATCATCAAGAAACTTGGGAAAGGCGAAAGTTGATTAGTGGGAGATTCGATGATTATGGTTGATGGCGCAGAGTTTAGTAGCACAATCCATCACGCTTATGCAACATTGCAAAATAAATGGAGCATTATCATGTATGAGGATTGTAGCTCTTCCGTTCATCCATCTGGCCAAATGTGAATAACGACGTTGAAGTTTCTGTGGAATCTCATTAAATTAATGGTATTTATTGTATTTTGTGATCGTTTCAACAAGTTTGAAAGCCGTGTATTATATCATTGATTATACCGAAGAGAAAAGTCGTTATAAGGGCCTTCTGGTGCAAATGAGGCCTTTGCAAGTGCTTAGGAGCGCTTTATCTCGGTCTAACCATTGAATTGAACGACCTTGGTTGTCGTATGGAAATCACCGTTTATAGTATTTCACAAAGCAACGAAGAAAAGTGCCGTATCTGTTAGGTATAACAAGTTCTGAGCACTCTTTGCGACCATAATCTCGCTGCCATTCGTTCAATTATTGTGGGATCTAGTTATCGAGATCTTACCGAATATTTCCACTGTCATTCACAGAATGAACACCTGTACGCGGTTTTTGAGGGATGGCTTCAATTCTGGCCTTCTTATATCCATCGTCATGTGCTTATGGGCGGATACCCATGCCCTTCGTCATGAAGACTCTGCTACTAAACGAGGCTGTTTGTGCATTTTGCGCTCAGAAACCTTTTCCTGGCTCATGATTTAATGAGACCTCAAAATGCTGCGGGTACTGAATGTCTAATTTTGAATTCTTGAAGCGAAACTGCGGTATTAATGGTTTGGAGGCACCACTGCACAGAACAGAAAACGTCTCAAAAATGAGCGCAGAAATCTACGGAATGGAGACCGATGGGACAGTGGTAGCGGTACTATCTATCACGAGCACGGTGCTGGTTTGACGCATCGCTGGGACCACCGAACCCCTTATCCCTCGAGGTGGGAAACATGGTACCAGACTTGTCTGAACTCAACTCACTCATTCAAATCCACTCAGGAATGTTCTATCACAGCTATTCAAGAATTCGAGGCCAAATCGATTCAACATCTGTAAAGAAAATAGCAATCCGCAAGCAGCAGCAGAATCCACACGCGGAAACTTCGAAGAACTTCGTGAATTATGGATGTAAGGAAACGGATGGAGTACAGGAATTACTGAGCCCTCCACCATAGACGTGAAGATGGATCATGTAAAAGATGGTACACAAAAAGACCGAAGTATCTAACAAAGAACACAAAAGAGGCGTGGCAATTTCCTGGCGGGAAGTGAAGTTTATGTATTAGGTTCGATGCGCACCACGGACACAGGAAGTCCATGGGACCTTACATCGTTTCAGAGTAGTCGTATATGTGTTGGTACCTATACTGCACTCTACTCAAACTTTGCACAATGCAGTTGTGTTTAGAACAAATCGTTGTTTGGAGAGCATGAGTCACAGACTGATCTCTCAGTGTGGCAAATCTCCCTCTGATCTGCGATGGAGGCTACTGCCCATGATGGTGGTGACGTGGAGCAGATTTTGGCCCGGCGGAGCTCGGGACTCCGGGGAACGACAATGGCTAAACTACCAAAACTTCGAAGCTATGGAAATTATTCTGGGGCCCGTACAACCAGTGAAAACGAGCCATCAAGTATCCAAGTTTATGTAGATTTAGATACATCTGTACGAATCTTATTCACACTGAAGGTGAGAACATTTAGTAGTGCCGAAATTAGCCCATGAGTTAGATTTCTTACAACGGTGAGTGACCCTATCAAATTCTCGGGCGAGTAGATGTGTTCAGAGAAAGTGGGGAGAACGGTAACGTAAAACCTTGCTGCCTTTGAGAAGGCAGCGCTGAGCATGAGCTTTGTTTTCTCAATGTCTTCCTCTCACCACACTTTGCTTTAGCGTTTGGTGAATCGTGAATCATATGTTATACGGGTCACGGACACAGTATTTATTATTGTCATCGAAAACAACTATGGTTTTCTGGTAGAATGGACACTTCCATAGCCGTTGTTGGTTTTCGTTTCGGGGTTATTTGCGTGCATACGAGTTACCTCGTCATGAAGTTGTCATCGAGCGTCGCTGTAATAAGGTTTCAGTTCCAGTTATCTCTGGACAGCATAAGGTCCAATTTTTTGTTATGAAAGATCTCGGGATGTCTCGTTTCCAATTACCTTCAAAACGAAAAGAAGGGTTATTTTCTTATGCCATCTCTAGGGATGAGTTCATTTATGACGTCGTTCTGCTATCTCTGTTTCTCTCGATTTTCAATTTAGATTCTAATTCTTTCTACTTATAGATTTTTAGAGCACCTTGCTAACACGTCATAAAGTTTGTAGCATTATCAGAGGAAGCTCAAAGTCTATTCAAAATTGGCGGAGTGTGTCCATCTCGTGTTTAGTTACATTTTTCGAAATCGAGTACTATTGAGAGTTCATGGTGTAGGATGAAGCTTACCGCTCGTTTTAGATCGATGGAATCGCAGGATCCAGTTGGATATAAAAATCTTCCTTTTGGAGTTGAATACGCAAAGTCCTCACGTGCTTCGTGTAAGGGTTGCAAGAACCTTATCGGGCAGGTGAGTAGGGATACATTATACTATTCATGGAGCGTGCATAGCGCAGTGGTCGGAGCCGCCCTGCAATAAATATAGGATCGATGCCCCCGCCTCAGGCCCATCAAGCCTTCCATCCTTCCGGGTTCGGCAAATTGGTACCGGACTTGTCTGGGAAGATAGCAGGACTGGCTCGATACATATCGATAGGCCATCGCGAGTCATTGTAGAGACCAGATATGCATTGAATCACCTCCAAACGATACTTAATGAAGTTAAATGCACGGTGAATTCCTCAGGGATTGATCAACGCCGAGAGCTTTATACTTTTATACCATACTTTATACTTATATCATAAACGTATGGGGAATCAATAAAGAGTCTCTACTTATGACCATCCTTTGAACGGTACTTTTTAGGTACATTGTGCTTAACTATTTCTTGCTTCTTTATGTATTTGACACATTGGTTTTTTTTCCAATGATGTGTTTATCTTCCTTTAGGACACAATTCGTATGTCTGTTCGCGAGCCTAGTAGATTCTTTGACGGCCTGCAAGACAATTGGTGTGGTCTTTCTAGACTAGAGATATTTTCATTTGAAGGGTTAATGACGATTTTTAAGGTTCCATTTCACATGTTTTTGGAAAAAGATCAAGCCTGGAAGAGTTGAGATCAATGAGAGGTCAATCCGAGGAATGGATATGCTTAAATGGGATGACCAGGTGCGACCATAGCCGGATTTGGTGCAAGCCAGGTTTGTTGCAAATACTCATTAAAATCAATGGTCTATCTGTAGGAGAAGATTCGTGGAAAGATCAAAGCATTCATGAGTGGTGATTTGGAAGGAACTACCGCTGAATTGACTTTTGCAAAGCTCCAAGTCGAATATGCTAAGACGAGCAAGTCTGTTTTTCTGAGTTTTACCTTGCATCCTATCGTTTCCATTCTTTGATGATTCGCTCTAGAGGCAAATGCGCTACTTGTAAGCTTCCAATACCGCGGGGAGAACTGAAATTTGGTAAACTTACTAGCTGGTATCATCAGAACTGTTTGTTCAAAGAAGTGTTGTGCGAGGTAGGTAGTTTATGTTATCGTCATTTATACGGTGAACTCTAGATTCTAAGGCGCGTGTGGCGCAGTGGTCGGAGGCGCACTGCGATACACATAGGATCGATTCTCAACCCCTGACCTACTAAGCTTTCAATCCGTCCGAGGTCGACAAATTGGTACCAGACTTGTCTGTGAAAGATAGCAGCACTGGCTCGATACATCGGTAGGCCACCGCGTGTCATTGTACAGGCCAGATATCATTCAGTCACTTTCACCGGTGCATAGCGAAGTCGAATGCATGGCGCATCTCTAAAGGATTGATCAACGCCGAGAGCTTTATCCTTTTTATCCTTTGCTCTAAATTCTATGCGTGATTTCCTTTAGGGGAGCGTTGAAGACATTAATGGCTTTTCGTACTTAAGCGAAGAAGACCAGCAAAATTTGGTCGATTCACTCGCCGTTTTCGTCAAAATAGAGTGAGTTGTGTTGACTGTCGTACTTTCCTGATCCAACCCACTCTCAATTGTGCTTGTAGACAGTTATTCTTTTTAGACCTGATGAAGACGCAAAGGAAAACTCCAGTCAAGTTTCCAAGTAAGCTTTGAATTGCGAATAATTAAGGTTATTTGCGAAGTTGTTTTATCCATGTACACTGGTTGCTTGTATTTGGTATGTATGGGAGTATAAATCGATTACTTTTACAGGTGGTAATCCCCCTGGTATTTCTGATGTAAGTTTTGCAATGGGTTAGTGTAATGTTTCCATGTGTTGAACAACAATCAGATGCGGAGATTCATCGTCCAGTAGGAACTCTCAAGCTGGGAATTTCGAAATTTCCTCTCGAAAATCCACCTTAGAGTAGATTTGTGATAGCAGTCACAGCTGTTCTCGTGGAGACCTAACTAAGGAAGCAAATTTGCTTCTATTCCACAAGAATCGGCAACCGCTTCTGATGACGAATTGAGAAGGCCTTAGCTAAGCTAATTCTGGCGCCAAAGGAAAGAATCTCCAGTACACCATCCTGTTAATAATACGCGTACGTTGCTGTCCACCTGTGACGTCAGACGATGCAGTCGTATATGGCATCATTGGAAACAGAAAAGAAAACCTATTCATGGTCCCCTGTCAACTGCCGCCCCGTTGATCATCGAACGACTTGGGCGGGCACCACTAAATCTCCCATTTTTTCCTGTTGCGTGCAAGAGCATCCCAGTACGTTCTTTTTACTTTTTCGTTACTATTTTTCTTGAAGGACCCAGGTCAAATGAGCCTGCTGATTGGCTTACATGAAAGAGAAAGATCGTTGTAAATGACAGGACCATCGTTATTCGTGGCTAAAAGGTCGTGTAACAGAAGTGTATAGTGTGGGCTTTGTCGTTCACTACTCATGTGGAATTCCATCACTTCACTCAATTTTTCGTCGCTTAAAGGAAAGTCGATATTATCAACTGTTATTCATCAACATCTGCAGTTGAGAAGTACGAATTATCTGACTCCTACATTCAACTGAAGGAAGTGGTTTGGATTAAGAAGTTCTATAAATTCGTTATCGGAGAGCTCAGCGTTGGGTTTGGAAAAACCGTCGAAAGTGAATGCAGTGTTTGGAGATTTGAAACAGTGGATCGAAATAACAATCGAGACCTGTTCGGTGAACTCTTCTGCTCAGCATGTCCTTACATAGAAATTCGTTATTCGAGAAAACAAAATGGTTTTGAACTAGTTAATCATCGGTCAGTACAACTCTTGCAGAAATGAATCATTTTTTCACAAACGGAAGACACTCCCTCGACGCTTCCATAGTGAGCTCATTCTGTAACGGCTACCACTGCAATGCGAAAGTTCAATTGATCAGTAGCCAAAAAAAGAGCTATTACTGAGTTTCGAGGAGAAAACTTAGGTCGTCCATCTCAGTTATTCAATGAAGGAGTTCGGATCGCATTTCCAGCACCATTAGAAGCGGTTCGAAGAGAAAATCGAATACAGTAAAAGTATGTCTGATTAAAACTTCAAACGATCTGTGGATCATAAAAGTACAATCAGGAACGTCGCCGTGCGTATTATTTCAGACGTTATGTTCTTCGTGATGTTTCGCAATCTGAGGAGTCACCGCCAAAGAAGATGCGAACAGAAGACGCTCAAGAAGACTTAAATAAAAAGCAACTCAAGGTATATGGATTTTATGTTTGAGCTGTATACTGTGAGTTCTTGTGTTACTGCTCAATTTATGCCTGCTTTTGCACCTGCTCCTAAAAGGAAGGCTGTATGTCAAATCTAATCTGGTTTATGTTTTATGTTTAGTTAAACCTGAACTCATTTTTACCTGCGGGTACCTATTAGGTTGTAACATATTGAATGTCCGATTTTATTGTTTTAAACTTCCGTGTAATTTTTTTGACAAGAATTTCGTTCTTTATGTATATTTAATATATATTTTTGAAGCACAAAATGAGGCTTTAACTGAAGTGCAGGCTCTAACTTTAATATGAATCGACGTGATATTCGTATCCTTTTTGTACGAGTGGAAGAGTGAAAAGTGAACAAATGCCGCTGTAGGAGCTTCGAATATCATCAAGTTTGGGGTGAAGGTAGTATTCGTGAATCAACAGTGCGAGTCGTGGACACCTCAATGAATTTGACGACAACGAATTGAAGACACTAGTGGAAGCAAATACGCGAACTGTTCGAGAGCTTGTGGAACAGCTTGGTATAAGCACGGAAACAATTTCCACTCACTTGAATTGCATAAGAAAGCCAAAGAAACTCGACAACGGGGTGCAGCACGAATTAAATAAAAACTAAAAAAAAGTTGCCGTTTTCAAGTTTCGTCTGCTCCTATTCTGCGTAACAAAAACCACCTTTTTCTGATCAAAGTGTAAAGTGCGACGAGAAGTGGATTCTACGACAACCAGCGACGTTCAACTCAATGGTTGGATTGCGATCGGGCTGCACGGAACTTCCTAAAGCCGAAATTGGACCACAAAAGGTTATGGTGACTGTTTGGCGGTCTGCATCCAAGCTAATTCATCACAACTTATTGGGTCTAGAAGCTTACGGCAGAGAAGCATTGCCAGCACATCTACGAAATACACCGTTAACTCCAACAGCCATGACCGGCATTAGCCAACAGAAAAGGACCAATCCTCTACGACAACGCCCGGTTTCACGTTGCGGAACCAGCACTGCAAAAGTTGAACGAGTTGGTTACCAAGCTTTGTCTCATCCGCCACGTTCGCCAGACCTCTCGCCTACCGACTATCAAGCACCTTGACAACTTTCTGTGCGGTTCATCTCTTCCAGAACTCCAGAATTTTATTCTTGTTGGAAAAAATGTACTGATTCTAAATGTGATTATTTCGAATAATGACAATTGGTATGAAAAAGTTATGGTTATTTAGAGTTTACGTTTAAAATCGAACATTTCATATGTTACAACCTGATAGATAGGTAGGTGCATCTTTTCCTTTCTACCTACATAATTATTAACAGAGTTTTGATTGTTTTCATCTCTTAGTAATCAGGTGTGTGCAGTTCGGGTTTTATTGATATTTGAGCGGGATACAGAGCGTTTTTGTTAATGGGTTTCACTACTTTAGCTTTACATAGTTTCGTCACGTCGACGAACTAACAGAATTGATTTTTCTGGTGGATCGATAGACCAACAAGTATGGTTATGATCTTAGAGAAGGAAAGAATGAGAGGAAGGCAAAACGAAGAACTCGCACGATGTGGTGGTGAACGCGTTAGTCTCCGGAAGGGGGTAATAGCTTGTTCACTCCCCACCGCCGACATCAGCGGTCCGGAGTTTTGCAAATATCTCAGCATCAGTATGGTTATGTGATGACCTTAGATCGGCATCGTTATGGTTATATGATGATCTTAGTTATTTCATGAGCTGCGCTACAAGCCTCATATCCATTTTGCAGGACCAAGCCGACTTGATGTGGACCTTGCGCAAAGAGTTTAAGGAACATCTTACCAAAAATGAAATGATGGAACTGCTGAGTGCGAATAGTCAAACGATTCCATCTGGTGAAAACAGAGTGAGAACTCAATGCAGTCTTTTTGTTTTCCAGAAGTGATGAAGTATTTCAGATTATCGATCTTCTTGTCGATTGTGCAGTTTTCGGTTGCTGTTTACCATGTCCGAAGTGCAACGGACAGCTGATATATAGGTATTTTGCTCTTGAACTTTTCTTACTTAAGCTTTTGCTCTCATATTTTTGCTTGTATTTTTAACACATACGGAACGGTGCGTGATTTACTTTGGTAGACGAGCATTGTGACGCCTATTGTTTCCCATGCATGCTACGAATTGTGTTTAATTCATAACATCCACTCTGCTCCAGAGAAAAATGAGATAGGAATTGATTTCGCAGTTAGTGTCCAATTTTGTATTAGTTTGGAAATTCAAAAGGAAAGGGTTTGCCGCGCGAAGTGTGTATTTAAATTTTACAGCAGAAAATAATAGAATTTTCACCCTGCTCATCCTTGCTACTTTCCCTGGTGCGGATATCTTTTTATATCACTCAGCAAAGTCAGTCTCGGTTACAGGACTATTTACGTCACATACAAAGGACTTTTTAAACTCCTTAACTCCGAAGAGTAAATTTCATCGGGCAACGTTTGGAACGACATTTGTGGTAGTTCACACCTACAGTTGATTGTGAATAGATTTTCATTCACGCGTGAGTGGGTCAGATCGAACTTTAACTTGATAGCTCATTTTATTTACGTCCGTAATGAGCTTTTTTACTGTGCTATATTATATTATGTGCTATATTCAATCGACATCTCATCAAACAATAAAACGGTATGCTTGAAATCTGTTCTCTACACTCAATAATCTAAAACGAAGTCCTGACTTTTGTCTACTGTCTTTTCTGTTTTTCGTAGTAGAATACGATGTGGACTACAACCACAAGGATGCAGAGATATGAACAAAACTCCGAACCTCAGGAGGTGGGTTTCGAACACGCGATTACTCTCGTGGGGACTCATGCACTATCCGACTTGTCATATGTTACCATCTTTGATACAAGAGTTTATTGGACAACTTTACGTTTTTACGTTTACAATAGAGTGTTTCTGACTAATAAAGTGCCCACTAAGGAGAATATTGCCCTTAAGAAGAATAAGAGATGTCATTGTTGTACTTCGATATTGAACTCAGACAATTAGTACATTTGTTCGCTACGTTGAAGCATTTGGAAGTGTTTTGCGTCTTATGGGTCTCTGTTTCAGTATTTTTATGCTTGCATACTCTACAGGATAACAATAAGTCGCTGTATCATTTAGAATTTAAATAGTAGTCGATTAGCCCAAATTTCTGGTTAGTGGACATGTTAGGAAAACGGTTGTGTATTTATAAGTGCAGAATAGATCCTTTCCTGTCCAACTCTCATCACAGCGTCTATGTTCTATAAGCTATTAGTTGATAAGAAAAGTACTGGAACTTGATTCTTTGTGTTAAAATAACCTACCGGAAGGAAAGTGAAGCCGTTAGGTGTCATACCATCCACTACGGCAAAATCATAATGACACCTATAAGTGTCACTCGTCGCGAGAGTGTTAAGCAACACACGGTCTTGTTGGTCTTCCATTCACAGTAACCTTGCATTTTGGCAGGCATCGTGTGAAAAGCAGAGCCGGTGAATTGTTTATGTGAATTGTCGGAAGGTTCTTCAGATGTTGGGTTCTTTTCCTGATTGAATGTTACCCGGTTCTTCAATGACAAAGTAGCATGTCATATTTTGGGAGGGAGCACTGCTGGAGCACCAATCTTCTTTATTTCGTATAGGCAAGGCAAGCGGACGTGGATATTCAAGAGATCAGTTTCGTGGGTGATTTTCTGCATCACCTTTCCGTAAGCATTTTACTCTTCTAGTTTGGGAAATTACAGCGATAGAGAGTGCTCATTTCAGCTTTGCAAATGCGCCTACTAATGATGCTGCTCTGTACTTGACACCTTCCTTTACCGCTTTTGCAGAGCAATGCAACATCGGACGTCGTTTAGCTATTCCCCACGTTCGTGAGACTCAATATTGGCTTATTACCTCAAATATTCCTGCAGACAGATGTCTTATGGCACCCCTCTGGCTTTCGGCTTCCTAAGCTTAATGTGAAAATATTGAGTAAGCCAGCCATAGTCATCGATGTTGTCGACAACGGTGTCTTGACGGACACCGAGACTTTCCAGTTTTCTAGCCTTTCAGCGTAAATGAGGAAGTTTCGCGAAAGAGGCCGCTCCCATTTTTAGGCGAAACCTTCGGTTTATGTTCTTTTTCATTTTGGTACTCTCTTTTGAGAGAGCCCACGTTTACCGTTGAGAATTGGGCTTCTGAAGTTGTGAGTCACCATGGATGGTCTTGATCGTCATGTTGAACTTGAATAGGCGCTCATCCTGATGGTTCATCCCGATGTGATCTTCTTCATGTGATTCTTTTGGATCAAATCGTAGCGTGAAAGAGGCCAATAGACTTTATAAAACGGGTATGGTCTTCACTGTAGGAACCTTTCGAAATTCATATAGAACTCTTTGAATTTTTCACCATAGCTTGACGTTATTCTTCTCTTTTCACATTTTCCCGGAGGTAGTTCTTCTGCATTATCATATAGGGAATTTAATGTGTGGCTTCCTTTCGTATCCGCTAGTCGGATGGCGTCGTACTTATCCTTGGTTCTTGCTTTCTTCATCAGGTCGACAATGGAGGATAGAGATACTAATATTCGTATTCTTCAACTTTTTTGTACCCACATTCTAAACAATAGCCATAATTTTTGTTAGCGATTGAAATGAAATAACAATTAATTGTTGGTCAATTTACCAGTCTATCAACTTGTTCGAAAAGAAGTTTTTTGTAAATCATTAAATGCAGAAAGGGGATTTCCTAGTCCAACCCCTCCTATACTGGTCTCCTTTCGATTAGCTATCGAATGAACATATATAACGCGACGAAGTTCTCTAGCCGTTTAAGTGGAGGTGGACGCTATACTTTCAAATTGTCACGAATGTGTTAAGCACAAGAATCAATTCTGATCGAGAATTGATTTTATGGTCTTCAATTTACTGTGATGAATCGTGGTTATCGTATATCGTGGGCGAGTATAAAAATACTGCAAGGTCTGTATATAATTTGAAGCTGATTCCCAGATGCTGTCCATCGTGGTTGCATTTATTAAACACATAAAATGTAGCCACTCTGATGATGAGATATTTGTAGAACACTGGATCATAGGTGTCTGCGGCGGTGATCCAACCCAATATTATCCTTTTCGGAGGATAGGTTGTTCATCATTACACAATGCCGGGCCTTCGTTTCGCCTTTCTCTCAGCCGTATTTTAACCTTTAAGTGTTACCGGCAATCACCCGTCGGTGGGGTCAATAGGCAGTGAATAGGAGAATGACTACACCCACATTCAAATTGTTCGAAAACATGGAGCAACACCTAGAGAACTTAGAGGACTCGTGGAAAATATAAACACCGAGTCCATTAACAATACACATAGGATAATCGAGTGGAACTGAAGCGAATTGGGTTAGATAACCGGCCGGCATGAGTTGGTACTAACTTGTAGTGTTTGCAACAAAGAATTAGGCGTTAGAAGGAGGTGGCAGCCATTTAGATGGAGAATAACCATTGTCGATTGATTGGAAAAGCTACAGTTAAAGATCTTGATGTGATAAAATGAACGGCTGGAAGCAAACAGCCATATATTATTTCTGTCGTCCTTTCTGCCACTCTGTACCCCTTGCGAAAAACTTATAATTCCTATCGACGTATTTTTTCTTATTTTTATATGATCCATCTTCACGTTTACTGTGCGGATCCCAGCACTTATCGCATTGGATTGTTTCCTCGCATCCATTGTCCGCGAAAATCTTTCAACTTTTTACGTGTGGCTTCGGTTTCTGCTTTAAGATTTTCATTTCATCTTGAATGTCATAGAATGCTGGTCGAGTCGATTCTCTCTGGAGTCCCGAGATGGCCGGACTGGACCGTTCCCATTTGGATTGCAGCGAGTGGTTTTTTTCCGGAAATAGATCCGGTATCAATTTCCCGACCCCAGAGGGATAAGAGGCTCGGTTGGCCCGAAGCGGAATTGAACTGGCACCATGACCATGTTCGTAGTGACCGAAATCACTATCATTGTGCTATCCGCCTTCTAAATAACGTAATATGTTCTAAATTAGGCAATTATTAGTAGCATAAGATTGTTCACTTTGGTAGAACTGAATATGATTACCTTTGCCAAAGTTAAGAGTTCCTAAGTCACTCTTTTTAGTACGACGTTGAGGACGTATAGATGTAATGGACAGTTGTCGGAATATACAAAATGTGTTTATCAAAGTTATAATCCTGATCGCAAAAAATTCGCTATTCCAAAGGATCTGAAGAAAAACAAGTATCTAAAGAAGCTCAAAGTCAACGTTAGTGGTTTTTATTATTATCTTTTGAGAAAATGGCAAAAGGCATTGTACTTACATTTTTCTTCACTGATCAGTTTTTGACTTAGGTTTTCTCGAAACGCGTTTACAACGAGGCAGTATCTAATGAGGTAATTGTTGGGTAAGTACCAATTAGACGGATTTTTATTCCACGATTAGATTTCTGTTAATGTTCCTGGACTAGTAATATGTTTCAGTCATTCCGATACCTTCAAATACCTAGGATCGCGTTGCATGAATGCGTATGAAAAGGCTGATATTGAAGGAAAAAGTATGGGAGGTTAGTTCAAATTTTGATCTTCTATTAAATGTTTTTAGGATTCTGGAATATGTATTTTACATATTTTCTTCAAGCAATGTCATTCAACTTTGAGCATTGCAATATTTTCTAGTGGGTTCCGGATTATCGCGGCAGCTCATCAAAGGCGGTGCAGTAGTCGACCAGGAATTTGAGTTTGCGGAAACATGCCATGTTTACCGCAACAACAGTGGTAATTTATTCGAGTATCTATTTAATTTTATTTACAAGGTGCGCGTGGTGGCCATTGGTCGGTGGCACTCTGCTATACACATAGGAAGGATCCCCGCACCTCAGGCCCACCGAGCCTTCTATCCCTCCGTGGTCTGTAAATTGTTACCAAATTTCTCTGCGAGGATAGCAGCACTGGTTCGATGCATCGGTAGGCCACCACGAGCCACTGTAAAGGCCAGATATGCATTCAGTCACCTCCATCGATGCTTAGTGAAGTCGAATCCCTCAGAGATTGATCAACATCGAGAACTATCCTTTCTTTATCTATTTATTATATATATGTATATGTTTTCTTTGCATTGGTATGCTTATACTGTCAAATTAAATCTTTCTCCATGTCTTTCAATAAAACGAGCAGTCAAGCTAGTTTAAAATAGAACGCTTTTTAGGTACGATATTCTCGGTTGTTCTTGGAAGTGTTGATATGGAAACGAACAGAAATTCTTACTACAAGTTGCAACTTCTAAAACACGACTTTAAACCAATGTGTATTTAAGAGACATTCTAGGTATTTACGACTATGAAGATTAATACTTAGTTTTCAGTTTTTATCTTTTCCGTTCGTGGGGTCGAGTTGGTACAAGCATTGGTGGTACAAAGACAGAAACATACCGTGACATGTGTAAGGCTGTTGAAGCATTTGAATGGTACGGTGATCTCAAATTCTTCCTTCTTACTCTTAGCGTTTCGCACCTACTTTGAAGTGACGATGTTTTTTCTTCGTAAGCCTCTTCCATGATAAAACTGACAACTATTGGAAAGACAAAGCGAACTTCACAAAATTTCCTGGCTATATGGACATGGTGGACACAGATTTTACTGACACGGTATGTCATCGACATATTTTTAGTGGGTTTCATAGAAAATTTGTTGAATGCAATAATATAATATAAAGAAACTACAGCCTCAGCTTAATTATGTCCATTGCCGATTTGGGCTCCACGGATCAATCTTGTTAATGGGTGATTGCTAATGGCACTGGTAGATAGAAAACTAGTTGAGGGACGCGAAGCGAAGAACCCGCACGGTATCGTGGTAAACGCGTTAACCCCCGAAAAGGGTAATAACGCGTTCGTTCCCCACCGCAGACATCTACCGTCCGGAGCTTTGCCAATATTTCAGCATCATTATGGTTGTGTAACGTATAATACCCTGTCGTGAAAATTTGTAATAGGTAGTAAATAAAGAAGTTAACAATGTAACGTATACATATTGAGCATACGATTTGAAGGCTCTTTTAAGTTTTCCGCTGTTTGGTCTCAACTGTTACTGTTACATTAATTTAGGTATGGTTTTTTTTGCCACGGATCCCATTCATATGAGGGATCCCCGATAGCCGGTTAGTCGCGAATCTACGTGGTGCGTCCCCAGGTGGCGGATACGGGGTTAATCGCAGACCAAAAGAGACCTTTGCTTCCCTGAGACGTAGGTGGATCCAGGGGATTCCCTGTTTCTTCTGCGCCGATTTGGCACATACTTTCTGTATTTACGAAGTGTATTCATGCACGTGTGTGTGGGTGCATTCTAGCTTTTGGAGATTGTATTCTACGAGTCAATTCGGCCAAAAACCTGCAATCAAGTAAAAGGGAAGTATATGAGAGGCGGTTAGGAGTCGCCTCCAACAAATAAGCTCCATGTGCACTCTGGGAGAGTCTGGCAAGCCATCCGTGAGTAAACCCAACCCCCATGTTCAGAGCCCAGCGAGCTATGCGTGGGTATCAAAATGCTAAACGCAGTAGAACAAGTGGGTCTCATTCCTCTGATCCCGAAAGAGCCCCCAATTTCACAGCGTTGAGTAGGACGGGTTCGGAGAGGCTGCTAAAATCTTAGAGTTAATGGAAGCTGCTTGGATTACAAGGAACTATGGTGGCGATCTGTACCTAC
>UYYA01000387.1:0-62212 GCA_900624975.1 Angiostrongylus costaricensis
CCCCACCATAGACACCTGCGGTCCAGAGTTTTGCAAATATCTCAGCAACGTTGTGGTTGTATTTCGCTTAGTACCCTGCCCCGAAATTATAGTAGGCAGAAAATATAAAGGTATAACATAGAAAAATTGTTATTCAAAATACAAACCTCTTGGATCTACATTGCAACGAGAAACAAGTCTACTTATTTCACTTGCTTAAAAGTCTGGAGTTCTCGAAGCAGTGAAGTCATTTTTTGCGTCACGTGGTTGGTGATGAATTTCTCGTTCAGGAAGTTGTCAAGGTGCTTGAAGAAGAAGTAGTCGGTAGGCGAGAGGTTGGTGAAAATGTTGGATGAAGCAAGGTTTTGTAGTCCAACTCGATCTGCTTTTGGTTTCGCAACATGAGGCTGGCCATTATCGCGGAGAAGGACTGGTCATTTTCTGTTGGCTAATGCCGGTCGTTGTTGCTGAGTTTACTGTGAATTTTGTCGATTTGTTGGTAGCACTTCACTGCCGTAATCGTCTCGCCTGGACCAAATATGCTATGATGAATCAGCCAGTCTGCAGACCACCAAACGGTCACGATAGCCCTTTTTTAGTACAATTTTCGCCTTGAGAAGTCTTGTGAAGCCTGATCGCAATTCAAGCATTCAGCTAAACGTCGCCGGTTGTCGTACAGAATCGACTCCTCATCGCACGTCACACTTCGATCAAAAAAGGGTCGTTTTTGTCGCGCAGAATAAGAGTAGACGACACTTTAAAGCTTTTTTTGACTACCCTTTAATTCGTGCGGCACTCACTTGTCGAGTTTTTTGTCTTTCCTATGTGATTCAAGTGAGCGGAAATTGTTTCTGTGCTTACACCAAGCTGTTCTGCAAGCTCTCGAAGTGTTTGCTTTCACTAGTGCTTTCAATTGGTCGTTATCATGTTCACTGGGACGTGCGCGGCGTTCCTTGTCTTCGAGGTCGAAATCACCAGATCGGGATTTCCATAGCCATGTTCGCACAGTTGATTCACCAGCACCACCTAGGGCGCGTGTGGCGCAGTGGCTGGAGGCGCCACTGCGACACACACGTGGAATCGATCCCCGCGCCCACGGCCCACCAAGCCCTCCACCTCTCCAAGGTCGGGAATTTGGTTCCAGACCTTTCTGGGGAGTTTTGTAAAGGCCAGGTATGCATTCAACCACGTCCAACGATACTTAATGAAGTCGAATGCATGGCGCATTCCTCAGGGTTTGATTGACGCCGAGAGCCTTATCCTTTTAATTCTTTTACCTTCACCCCAAACTTCGCTAATGTGTCGAGCCGTTTCTGCTCCACCACGACCGAGTTTCAACTCATAAAACAAAATTTGACGAAAATTTGTTTTGACATCTAAAATTGCAAAGCTCTAAATTGGTAAAAAAATTCAACTTTTGACAAAACATAAAAACATTTTCATAATGCTGAGATGGTTGCAAAACTCCGGACCGCAGGTGTCTATGGTGGGGAACGAACGCGCTATTGTGCTTTCCGGGGAGTAACGCGTTCACCACCACACCATGCGGGTCCTTCGTTTCGCCTGTCTCGCAACATACCCTGCCATTAAAAAGAATAGGCAGGAAATAAAGAAGTCAAGATTATAGAAGTATTCTTGGAAAAGGCATAAAATTAGTTTTTTGGCGATATATAACATTGCAAGGTGCGTAGAATATTTTATTGGTAAAAAATACATTAAAACAATAATTTTTTAAAACCCTCATCGATTTTTGAGCAAGCTAATGCAACTCATACTGCCTAAAAAGTGTTGCACAGAAAGTTTTCTCATTGAAGATTTGAAGGACACGAGGATCAGTATCAGATGCGAAAACGCTTGTGTGGAGAACACTTTCGTTTTCGAATTTTTTAGTCCAAAAATTTCGAATGATGACCGCTAAAACATGACCTTATACAACTTGCATGGAGCTGACGAAGACCTAATGAAGGTGACTCCTGCTCGATTTGTTTTCAGAGAGTTTAACCTGCTTTTCCATGAGTTTTTATTTTCTTGCGCATACATGTCTTCAAAGCTCTAGAACGATGAGGATCATGGCGCTGAGCTATCCCTGAGGGATTCGTCGTGCATTCGGCTTCATCAGGCATCGTTAGAGAAGATTGAATCCGTATTGGGCCTATAGAATGGCTAGCGGTGGGTTCCCGATGTATCCAGTCAGTGCAGCTATGCTCCCCGACAGGTCTAGTGACAATTTGTCGATCCTGGAGGGATGGAAAGCTTGATGAGCTTGGAGTTTGGGATGGAACCCATGTTTATTGCAGGGTACCTTTAAACACTACGCTACACGCTCTCTTACGCCTATCTTAAGCTATGGAAATGGTTCGAATGTCATTACATTCAGCACTAAAACCTCAAAAAATACCTTTAAAAAAATGAAAACATGGAATTTTTGTTCTCGGTTGAAGCCGCTATTCATCCATTTTATATTTCATCTACTCATGCTTATTTACGTAAAAGATAAATCTGTTCTTGTTCACTATACACAATACTTACTTGATCCGTGAATGGCCCATCCTTTCTGGTTGTACGGGCCCCAGCATAATCACCATTTTTTGGAGATTTGCTGGTTAAGCCATTGTGGTTCCCTAGAATCCTGAGGACCGGCTGGCCAAAGCCTGTCCCATCACTATACACAAAGGTCATTAATATATCAAGTTTCGTCACCTTCTGTTTGTACTGCCCTTGACCGGTTGGTCTGTTAGTAGCAGGGATCGATACCATCGCAGGTATGGCTGCTGTGAATTCTAAACGAAAAACAGCAAGACTTTCTCTGGTCCAAATGGGCCGGTCACCGCTCAAGTTCACGGCCTGAGTGACTTGGTGTTCTCAAAACGGGGTTCCATGACATGTTCTGCTACCACTATACATACCTACCTCTACGGAGAAATAATTATAGATCCTACGTAGAAATTCGGTCAACGTTACGGATCACCTACAGAGTGCAACGAAAGCAGCACATATAGGGAGAATAAGCATCCAAGCGTTGTAAGCTGATTTGCTATAAACCGTCCATAGTATGACCATTAGGTTGTTAATGAGAAAGGATTGATGAGGAATTGAGAACAACGAGTGCTTGGTTCTCCGCTCTCCTGTTGTCATTGTCTGCTACCGTTTCCCAACTAGTTTCATTCAGTGCTTGTTCTCTTTCGTTTATGACTACCTTGTATAAGTCATTATACTGTCGTAATCTCGGTTAATAGTGTTTTTCTCAAGGTATTGCATAGCTTTGCTAATGTATTTAATATATATTTTTTACATCACATCTACTGTGCAGTTCCCAACACTTCATGCATTTCGTTCGTTCCCTCGTATCCATCATCCGCGAAGGTTTTTGAACTTTTCGTATGGGTTCGACTTCTACTTAACGATCGTTTTGTTCTTTGCGAATGTCGCTGAATACCGCTCGAGCCGATTCTTTCTAGTTATATTAAATCTATTTCTTAATTTATTTCCTTCAACACGTGTACAAACGATGTTAATGAATCCTACAAGACTCGATTCCTCTGGATCCGCAATTTGCTGATCTTCAAAATTTTTTTCATCTCCCATGCAGTAAAACTTAGTAATCTAGACAAAAGATAACGGAATGTAGCTCCCAACGGTTTACCGCCCCATCGTGGCTGAGAGATGTATCTAGATGTCGGGCTACGACGTACAGCGGAGGATTCATTACCCCAGCAGGGCCACCAAAGCTGAGAAGGGGTCCACCACCACAACACCAGGATCCACAACGGTATCAAACCAGTCGCATGGTGACAAATCTCCCTCTAATCTACAAGAGTGGGGACTGCCTGTGGTGGCAACGTCCTGGGACAGACTTTGACTAGGCTGGCCTCAGGACTCCAGAGAGCCACAATGGCTAATCCAGCAAAACTCCAAAAAAAAAATTTGAACTATGATGAGGCTCGCACAACCAGCGAAGAAGGGATAACCAAGTATCCAAGGAAGTATATATGTGTACATATATAAGTATATATGTATATTTACGAAAGATATATGTACGCGTATATATATATATATATATATATATATATATATATAAAAGTAATTGCGTTACTTCGTTTCACAGTATATCTTGGCACCACTTCATAAATCTTTCTAATTTTGCTCATCATTTCTTTAGTCTTCCTCCGTTAAGCAATTTCTTTCTTGATGTGGTCAAATCGGCGTCACTATGACTTGAGAATCCTGAATGAGCCAGTTCTTTTTTCGTAATAGATTTTAATGGGAACAAAACTCAGAAAAGCTTAGAAAAGCTTTGCCCAGATAGCTTCTTCCTAAATCCATTCAGAATTTTTGATTCGTCAGTTTTGATCGGAATGAAAACTAGTACTGCTGTTATCAAATTTGAGTAGTTCTGAGACCTCTGGTCATATCAAGCCCGTTTAAGGAACATTGATACTTTTTATACACATAATGTGTCTTCGTTGTAAATTCATTGGATTTATGAAACTCACATTTCATTATTCAAGTTAGCCGTCACGTTGACACGGGTGATTGTGGCGGATCTGGTTCGGAGTGGAGAGAGAGCCTGTGCACTCACCAGAGACCTCAGTCGTCAAGGTCTTTCAGAAAGTGTTCGTACGCAACACTATTGCTGCCTGGTCATGTTCACCACCTTTGAAGAACATCCAGTGCTTCGTATTATTTCCTCTGGAAGTCCGTTCTCATTCATTGCAAACATTCTTAGCTGTTTCATTTACCTACAAGAAAGCTGGACAACTTGGCCAATGTGGTTACATCGGCATTCATTTATATGTTCACAGATTGTGTAATCCTGGAATGAAGCATGTAGCAAAAACGTTTCTCTCTTTCTCCAGCATCTCTACAAAGTTCAGTCTATTTTTTGTTCATTGGACACGGATTTACTGTTGGAAACTCGTTCCTTCAAGCACCGTTGTTCATTTTTCATTTCTACCGAGTATTTTCGGTGTTGTTATGTTCCATGCTGTCTTCTGGCATTCCCTAAGAATATGTGCTCATGAAGTTGGACGCGTTTTTTCATCGCCTATTCGTGCTCTGAGCGACCTACGAACACCGATGATCCTCCTTCTGATCGCTGGCCTAGTAATTGCTATAATGTTCCCTTTCGCCTTCACCTTTCGTCAACTCTCCTTCGCTTCCTTCTTGAATAATTCCATTAGTACGACTTTTCTACAAACTCAAAACATACAAATAATAGTTTGAATGAGCGTACATGTTGAAGATCGTAGGCACCATTTTTTTGAAATTGTGGATTGTCTTTAATTTTACCTTTAAGTGAATGTAGGACAGTAGAACCAGTAGACTGTCAAGACCTTTATGCTACGGCTTTTCATTTATACAAATAAATTCTTTTGCTTAACAATTAATTTAAAGGACTACCTTTCCGTAAACCTCGGAATAGTTAATCAATATATTTATTTATATGTTCTCATAAACTGATGTTGTTGAGCTGATGCGAGGTTGATGCAAATTGTTGTTGTTGTCATTGTCATTGCTGGCTGATGGCTGACATTTCGGCGATTTCGCCTTTCCCAGAGCCGCGATGTCGCGTGTGGGTCCCACTCATAAGCTCAATAAGATCAGTTTGTAAGAAATGCCAACAAATGTTGTTTCCACGTCTTATATCATCTTCATCTATGACATATTATGAAGAATTGAATGAAATTTTAGTGCGACTCGGAGATACCCATTGCTGAAAGCACTTTCTGAGCCAGGGCTCATTTACCGAATGGCGCAATTAAGAGCCGACAGAATGGCGAGTTCTACTGGAGAGTTTTTGAGATTCCCACTGTTGTCTAAGCACTATCAGTTTGATTCAAATTTTTTTAACGTAGTCTCACATGAAAATTTAAAAGGCTGAAATTTCGGTTCAGAAAACTTTGCAGGCTCACTAGCATAGTTGTGGTTAGCTAATTCTTTGTACAACCCAACTTCACACACTGTCACACAGCGCAACTTCGCTCATTTTGTTTATTTGCTCATATCCACTATCCACGAAAGTCTTCAGATTCTACCTGTGTGTTCGGCTGCTGCTTGAAGATTTCGATCCTAATTATGAACATCGTTGGATGCTGGTCAATTCAATTCTTACTGGAATTATAGGATACCCATGCTGCAGCGTTTCCAGATCCTCATCACAGGCAGGCGCCATCTTCTGTTGAATAGAGAGAACCAACTGATCCCGGACTAATTTAGTATCAATTTCCACGACGCAGGGCATGGGAGGTTTGGTGTGCCCGTAGAAGAATTGAAGGAATGTTTTACTCGTACTAAACATGCAGTGCTGTCACTGCGCTCCCCCAACCTTTCCAGATAACGTAATTCGTGGTGCAGAAATTATTTCATGATGTAGTGTTCTAAACAAGAGTGCCAGTTTAGTGATATTCGTTCCAGTATACCGATCGAAACAATTTGTCCGTACGATCATTGGCAAAAAAGATATGAGGGTTAGATTTTTATTGATAATATCGTGCAACTATTGGTGATAAGAGCTATTGTCGACCTCTTATGCTATTGCTATAACATATACAAGGCCTTTCGGTTATTGTCGAGCTCCGATTCGTCACCCGTTGTATTGAGTCACCTGAAATCCTCTCAGCCTACCTAGCCTGCCTTCATGTCCAGTTCTAACTCCAATAGAATATGTCGGCATGCCACGCTACCACTCACGGATACAGTTGATAGTTTCATACATTTGGAGGAAGTAATAGGTATTACAAAAGGCGTCGATAACTTCAACTCCAGTTCAAGAATCTCTAGTAGGAAGGAAAACAGGGTTAGGAAGTTTGGAATAACAGGTCATAGAGGAAATATTAGCCGTGTTACTGGAATTCTGCTCATTTCTAAACCAAAGTTACTTCTCGGAAAAAGACTTCATTGTCACTATGCATTGAAGTCATTTGTGTGTCATGCGAAAGTAGGACTTGTATCGAGGATGATTACTGTCTTCTTCTCCGCACTAAAATCAGCCCCTCCCACAAATCAGTAGAGAAATCCGGATGGTGCCCATCATCGGTGTAGAATAGAAAACTGCGGCGTATTCTATTCGTAAAACGACTTCATAGCGGTGTCAAATTAGTCTTAGTTCCCAGATAGAAGAAATGACCACATCTTTTCTTCTATGATATTGCACTTTCTCCCAAGAGCGCGATGAGCCGATGAACTGAACAACATTACAGCGATCGGACTCAACTGCGTCCGAGATTGTCGGCGTCTAATTACACGTTTGTATGTAACCCATGTAATAAAACACATAAAAAGAAACTGGTTTCGACGTAGTGAGCGGTCTCATGGATAGTCGTTCTGGCAAGTAAGGATGAGCATTGTTTGCCGCCACTATGGCTCTTATTGGGTGCTCTTTATAGGTTTCTTGTGACGATTATTGTGTAACAAATGTAACAAGTCCCAGAACCGACTTTCTATTAAAAAACTGAGAAATTCAAGGGGTTATAAAGAGCGAAACGGTGAGTGTTTAAAAGTTCTTTGCTATGCGAATGAAAATTTATGTGTTAAGCTCTATCTTCTGAGGTTATAAAAATGTCTGATTGAATGGACTGCATGCCATTTTAACCTTCCCATGCTCTGAAGATGGCGAGACCACCAAATCGTCATCTATGGTAAATAAATCGGAGTAACAAACTCGTTTCTGCTTATCAAGAAAACAGTGAATCGCAAAAGCTTTTCCACTGAATAGTCCACATCCGAACCTTCACGTTGCCGGAAAACCTGTAAACCTGCCGGAGATACCGGCTACTTTCTTCCGGTTAAATTTTATCAATTTTAAAATGTGTGCTTGACAATCAGGGAGTCAACAATCAAGCACTGTTTTGCAAGTCTTTCTTGACCTGGGTAGAACCACACCACATAATAAGGATCACCATAGTGATAGAGCATTTCAGTCGTTCTTTTATCTTTCTTTTTGAAGAAACGACCCAACAACGCTCTTGTCATGTTTTTGGAGCTGTTCATGACGTGTCTGGATGCGAATCACAACTTAAAGTACGAAGTGAGCAAAGAAGAAGATAAGGTTGGCCAGTTTAAACACCCGAAAGGTGCCGTGCATAGATATGCGTTTACCTGTGAAACTAAGCAGTTTCTGTGGCACTCAGCGCTGCAGCTGAAACGAAAGACGACCATCAATCACGTCGACCATTTTGCGCATAGCCTACAGAACGCAAAGTTTTTATGATATATTGTCAACACCGGGATACACGCCACATTCGGCTTTCTTAGTTCTTCAGCAAATATATCCTTTTCGATGATTCCGGGCAATGTTGTAGCTAAACGAAGAATAGATGGATTGTTCATGTAATGAGAACAGTCTGCTACAGCTAAGAGAGAAAAACGGTGCAGTACTTTCTAAGAGAATGAGGAGATCGTAATGCGAACCCACATACAAAATTTTGAGGACATATGGCTGCACAATTTGACTTTCCGTACTCATGCTACATTGAATGCGAAGATTTTTTTACATCAACGCTTCAAGCTTTGAAGGTTGAAACGTTCAAAACCTGAAATTCCTTTGTTAAATTTTACGTCATACGAAAATAATGAGAGCTACGGATCAACAAAATCATGTTTGTCGCTAGAACATATTTTCTGCAGACCGTATCGACCTTAGCACGTTCTTGTGTTAAAAGGATAAAAGATAAAGCGCTTTCGACGTTGATCGATCCATAACGGATGCGCCATGCATTCAACTTCATCAAGCAGTCTAGAGATGATTGCTTACATATCGGGCCTATACAATGTCTTGCATCTCGTCGTGTCCGCGTGTCGTGTTAGTACTGATATCCTCCCAGACGGGTCATGTGCTAATTTGCCGACTCAGGAGAGATGGAACGCTTCGTCAGTCTAGGGAGCAGGATCGTACCCGTGCGATTTGCGGGGCACCTCAGCCACTGTGCTAAACGCTCTCCTCGTTCCTGTGTTATTGAACCAAAAATAACTTGTTGTACAGTACGTCTTTTGTTGTGCATCTTTTTACCGTGATGATGTTCCAGCCCATTTCGTATTCATTGGGCTCTGAGAAGGCCATATGTTACACTGCTTATTCGCCGGAACATTCCTATAAATTTCACTGTTAAGTCTAAATGTCAATCACTTCGTAAATGGCTCAGTGAGGTATTCACCGCATCGTCGATTGCAAATCTCAGCTACTGCTGTTCAAATGGAATGAGAAGTGTGTATTTTTTTTGAAATCCAAAGACGAAAAGGTATGAAGCAAAGATTGATGTGATGCAACTGTACTTTCCTCTATATCGACTTCAATACTTCCTAGAGATTTGTGTGCTGAAGTTCTTGATCCCGTCTCTGGTTTGTGTCTTTCGCATACGGACATATTCTTCGCCATTCTTTTTTCACCAATGCGTTCGTTTTCACGTGAATAGCGAGGATAGACGATATGGTAGTTGAACACATTTAGTATACACGTCTGCCCTTTGGAAAGTTAAACTATTTGTTTTCGTTTTTGTCAATAAATAACAAAGTAACAAACTCTATGTGGTCATCAAGAAAACAATGAATTATTTTATTAAGGCCAAAGTTAAAAGAAACTCGGTTTTGTGAATTAAACACTTTGTTTTATGCGAGGAGTGTCACGTCGATAGTTAAGAAATCAGCAGCCTCTTCGAGTGTATTCACCTCTATTTCCACTGGTCTCTCCAATTTTTCTAGACTTCACCTCAAGTGCTGTTGAACTGTCAATCATGTTTCCCCGTATTCATACGCGTGCAGCCTGTGGTTAGAGGTGCCCTGCAATACACCCGGAGTCGTAGGCTCGATTCCGCTCCCCAGGCTCATTAAGCCCTTCATCCCTTAGGATAGTTGGTATCGGACTTTTCCGGAAGGGTTGACACCACTGACTTTATATGACGGTACTACAGACCACAACTATAGACCAGATATGTACTCAATTACTTCTAACAGTGATTGATGATATTAAACGCATCTCCCAAGGATTTTTCAGTGCCGTCAGCCTCGTTATTTTTTTTTAGCCTTTAATTTCTCGTATATGAGAAACACATCATACTGCATCTTATCAAAGCAGTGGTTTTTCTAACACGACCTCTGTTTTTACACTTGACTGAATCAATACAGACTGATTTGCATCCATAATTTTCTAAATGACTGCGCTGACATGAGGTTTGTAAAGCTGGAAGACGAAAGCGCGGAAACGGCCGAATAAAAGTTTAATACCAATCTCGTGTCAGCTCAATCATTTATAACATTATGGGATGTTGTTACCGAGGTTTAATGAAAGTCGGTTTATGCGGCATTGATTTGTATCCATTAAAAATGACTATTGGTTCAATGAAATATTATTGGAGAAGGACGTCTATTAACGTATGTTAGTTTTAACCTAGTTTCTCAGAATTAACCTATGGGCCGTGGGGGGGACGCGTATGGCGGAGTAGTTGGAGGCGGCCTGCAACACACACTTGGAATTGATCACCACGTCATGGCCCACCAAGCCCTCCATCCTTCCGCGGTCGGCAAATTGGTACCAAACTTGTCTGGGAGGATAGCAGCACTGGCTAGACACATCGGTAGGCCATCTCCAGTCATTGTAAAGGGCAGATATGCATTCAATCACCTCCAAGCGATGCTTCATGAAGTTGAATGCATTGCGCATCTTTCACGGATTGATCAACGCTGAGAGCTTTTATCCTTTAACCTATTGGCCGATGCATTCAATACTTAAGACATTCGACCATCTCTTTTTTAGGTACTCAAGAAATAAACAGTTAAGAAGATTTGATAGGTGAGATTGCATGAAATTAAGCTCGAAAATGAGTGAGAAACTTAGGAGGTATCATATCTAATGTGTGCGACCGCCTATGGAATTCGAAACGGTCGAGGTGAACCGTTCAGTAAGCAAAATAACGCCCTTAGGTAAACAGTAGTAGGACGAGACAAACAGGTAAATCAATCTAGAGATAAAAGTTAGGTGACAATTAGATACTTATCGTCTTGTTGCCGATCTCGGATTTTTGTTTTAGAAGTTGCGTAAAAAAGACTAGTTCATGGTGTTCACACATCTATCTGAACTCGAATATCTTTAAAGCTCCTAACAAAGCTCGTTTATTTTCATCTTCGTTATTGACTGACATTCGTACTGGTTTGTCAAACTTGTCAATCATCATAATATTCTCCCTTTCTAAATTGCTCTTCTATACCTTCTTAAAAGCTGCTTACCATCACCAACAGCTAATGATAGTGGCTTCCATGCTCTGTATGAAGGCTTAGAAGGCTGCATCCGTAACGACAAATATAAATTTATTTCGAGCGATTTTAGTGCAAGGATAGGTACGAAACTACTCTCTGTTGCTCGCCCTTTGCATTGCAGTTCTTTGCTTAAGAAAAAGAGCTACTACTGGATATGGGAATTCTCAAGCCGTCCGCCTCACGCAGATATTTAGCAAAAAGAAGATGGTATCTATTCGAAGTCGACGTTATTCTGTCTTTTTGCACAGGATTAAATCAGCATTTTGTTTGTGAAAAGATTCGCCTCACCCAAAAATTGTGGAGGGAATCTTGTTATTGTGCGAAAAAAAGAGACAATACGACAATCCTATGTAATGCGAAATTCGTTGACAATGCACGAAGGCAAATGGCAAATACAGAAGACCAGCAAAAGCTGTTGAAAAGCCTCAGAAGCTGCGCTGAACAAACTGTTTTTAGTCGTAATACATGTTCAACGTTTATTACGCAGCACCAGAAAGCTTTTGAAAAGGAGAGGATACATGCACCGAAACCCTACTACATGGTCATCAACACCATTTGCAGACAGGTTTGCAGGAGGATTTTCATTGATGCGAAAAAGTGAAGTTTCCATAAGTGGCATAAAAAGGCATAGAAAAATTCCATCAAGATTTTGTGCTGGAAGACGTCGAGCAGTCTTTTTTCCTTCAGATGATGCGGTAATAAGGAGATTCAGTCACCTTTTCCTATTCACTGTGCGTAGAAATTCGTTGTGCAAAAGTTGGAGCTGGTACTAGAGGCTTAGAACTTGGTATGGCCTCTTGTTCAGTCAATATTCCGATCGGTCTTCGGTGAGCTCAAGATAGGCTTACACTCTCTTCTTACAAAATACATGATGTTAATCTCAACATGGAATGGATGGCCAACCAGTGAAGGGTGTCTAATGTCCTTTCATACACAACTGTTAATATGCCCTATCGCCAATAGGAATAATCTTAGTAACATCGCTTTGATCAACCTAGCGGGCCTCTCCTATCAAGCTTTAAGGGAGGCGAAAACGTCGAAACGTTGTCTGAATAAACCTTTTTATCAACCTCGTGCCAGGGAGATATATCGATTACTTATGGGAAGCTTAAGCGAAGGCTGGTTTAGTAAGGCCTATGAAATGTTATTTATAAGTTTTTCATGAACGTGAGCCCTGCGCGCATCTGGAACAACTTGAGTGAAACCGAATCTATAAAATAAGCTGCATTTACATAATGATTTACCTGCACTGATCATATCTAAGCGCTCTCGAGAGCCAAAGAGTCGTGCAGGGTGTATTATCTACACCTTCCTTTAAACTTTCTTGATTAGCGTGTAACGTAATGGGCGTAATACAGCTCATCACGATCAGCGTGTTGGTTTGACCACGCTCTGAGTTCACCAGTCCTGTTATTCCTCCGCGGCCGGCATATTGATACCTAGCTTGTGTGGAAACAGCCCACTCTCTGCAATCCAAGTGGGAGCGCGCTACTCTGGCTATCCCAGGACTCTAGGGAGAATCGACTCGGCCAACATTCATTGGGTTCATATTCATAGGGTAGACGTCGATACTCAAGCAATTGCCGAATTCACACGCAAAGACTTACAAGACCTTCACAGATAGTGGGTACGACGAAACGAATCGGATTCAAAAAGTGTTGGGTTCCGCATAAAAAAGAGACGTCCCACAAAAACGGTTGTCTGCTGTAATTGTCATTTCAGAACGGGTACAGCCGTTCCATTGACAATATTTCAAGTGGTGAAAGAATACATATTCAAACTTGTTTTTTCCGATGATATTGCAATGTTTTTGAGCATTACCGTAGAGATACTGCTTATTCCAGCTTAACGATGAGAGGAAAAATTGAACAGCAAATAATTCGGAAGAAAACATATGTTACCAATAACGTAGAAGAAAGCAGATTAACCTGGATGTGTAGCTGATTGTGAAGATCAGATGGTAAGTTTATTTGACAGCGTGGAACAGTATCTGGCCTCTAACAGAAACCAGTGATTATCTTACTGATCCCGCGCTACGTGCCCATTTCAAGCAACAGCCGTTCCATCTGCTAGCTATTCTACAGAAACCTAGACTGATATTTCGACCTTGTCAAAGAACCTGCGCACAACACACAGGATCCTCTGGTGACGTCTTTTGAAATAGAAAAAAGGAAAAAATAATCAAGCCGGTTTTAGTAGTTCTGAAAAATATCCTATCCTCTAGACCATCCAAAATACGTATCAATGAATAAGCGTCAATGAGACGGTAAGTGATCCCGACAGAATCAGAAAAGATGGACCAAAGTGTTCACTACACTGGTAAAGGAACTATGCTCACAACGTGACTCAACTTTCAGGTTTTTATTGAACTACATCTGGAGCCGCACACGAATACAATCACCTCCATGGACGGAGAATGCTAAAAGACAGATGATTAAAAGAAAAAACAGGAACCAGAACAACACATGCGAACAGGTCACGTAATTGTCTATGGTGTCCACTCAGTGTTAGCCCACAGTTTATCAAAAAAAGAATCGTTCGAAAATCACAAATGTTTCTCTGTGGTGCGCTATATGCTTGTACGACACTTAGGATATTTTCTGCCTAGTGTTTGACAACCAGCTGGTGCCCGTTATACACAAAGTTTGTGCGGTGCCGGTTTTATCTACACACCACCGTTATCAGTTTCAGCGCTTCCACGTTTTTCTACATTCCACTCGTAAGTGTTTCTTATCGTAATATCGGCAATCGCTTGAACAGAGCAGCTTCCTTTCGAATGATGACTCTAACACTATTGTTTCTTCTCAATCTCCTACGTTGACTATTGCCGAAGGTGTAGACTAGCAAGTACAGTTTCATAAATCAGGTGTTATGTTAGCCACTTCTCACTTCTGACAAAAAATTAATACAGCAGTTCTTCGCTGAATTTAATCTTGTTAATCTTAGGGTGTTTTTCATCAAAATTTTCTATCATGAGCTCTAAGCACTTTGTAACAACATCATCTTTATGTATATATATATATGTATATATATTTATATATATACATATATATATATATATATATATATATATATACAGCTTCAACCATAATATGTACCTTCCGCACTGATTTCAGTGCAAACCTACGTGGATATAACGGAACTCTACAACTTTAAACAAACATCTCCTATTCATTGTGAACTTCATCAACTGAGATAAAAACCATTACAATCTGTAGTAAAACGCTAGCTTCACCAAGTCCTCAAATCGTTTTTCTCTCTTTGTTTGTTGAGGCTCATATTTCGCACAGCGAGGCAGTTGAACACGTGATATTTCATGCAATAGGACGCGATGGTATATTCTAAACTTCTTGTTAATATTATTTATATTTATACATTCATACGCATATATGTTATTTATAGTCAGTAGCATATTTATTATTGGTGTCAGATTTATTTTCAGAACGTTTCTATTTCATCAATGCGTTTTTATTAAAGGTGCGGGTAGCGCAGTGGTACTGAGAGCAATCATCTCGAGCCAGGCGCTGGTTCGATCCACACCGGGCCCAGCAGTCCTCTTCCTTCCGGGGTCGGAAAACTGGTATGAGACTTGTCTCGTAATAATTCGCTTTTTGCAGTTTAAGTGGAAATGCTCTAGCCAGACTATCTCACGACTCTAGAGAGAATCGACTGGACCAGCATTCAATGACGCTCATGAAGAAGACGACAATCTACAAGCGCAGCTGTAACCATACACAAAATATTCAAAGGCCTTCGTGGATAATGGATACGAGGAAACGAATTAAATGCAAAAAGTGTTGAGATCCACACAGTAAGTGTGAAAACCGGTCGCGTGAAAATAAAAACGAATTAAAAGTGAAAAAACATTTTATTAGATTTACATTCGGAGAAATTTGAAGTAAAGATAATGTTTGGAAAAAAGCGTTACCTATCGAGAAATTCTGTGGCCGCTCATAGAGCTCTCTGCAACACCCTGGTAGGCAGTCAAAGCTGGCTACTTCAGAAAAATTCAAAAAGGAAGTTCGTGGGAACGTGTATGGGTGGCATTTCATTTAATCATTGGTTTGATTAGCTGTTTTGCTGTTCTACAGGGTTCCTGTTTTCTATGGACGTAGTTTTTTTTCCAATGGAACGATTTTAATCTGATTAATAGCTCTAGTTATGGTGCATAACGTTGGTGAATGAATGACATCTCTTTGCTCGCTTGTCCTCGCAAGCGTACAGTGGTGAAATCGAGCTTGTCATTTATCACTACGGTTTATGTTTGATTTGCGATCAGATTTCCGGTTTTTCAAACCACAATCGCTTCAAAACATCACTACGTTTATCTGTTGCCAACCGTCTCTCAATCCATACCCTTTGCAAATCCTCACCTCTATCTCCACCCATTCCATCAACCGCTTCGGACCTATCAGTAACTAAATGGTTCTACTGCGAAGAAAGAAGGTATCGAACACCTGTTAGCTTGTTCAAAAAGAGTAATGAGATTTTAACAAGCCATGGTGAAAAGTGCTAATGGTTAGAATCGAAGGAAGACGTTTACGGTTTTTAGGTATCACGTTAGAGTATCTCGGCACGGAATAATTGATAGTCTTCCAGATGCTGGTTTGTTTTTTGAAGGAATTCCTTCTTGCATCGTATTATGAAGTCGCTCTGTAAAGTCGTTAAAATCGCCTGAGCTTTCATCTCCAAGTTATGATTGCTGCAGAGCTTTCGTTGTGAGAGATCTGAAGTCCGATAGTGGCTAAACTACTCGCCCAACTAGTGATTACACCTGGACCTAACCGAGAGTGACTTTGCGTGCGGTTGTTTGGGATCGGGTGTATTCAGAGAATGAAGTTCTTGCTGTAACTGATCAACACTATCTTATCCTTCTGTGTGCACTTAGACAAGGATATGTGGAGGTTATAAGTTGGAAATCAAATTCGTTCAAAACCCTGTAATCAGGTGACAGCGGATAAATGTGCAGCCCTGGAGTCTGGGCCGATAGAGGAGGAGAAGAGATTTTGCCGACGACTGACTCGAGCCCGACGAGGGAACGACAAGTGACAGTTAAACAAAAGTCTGCCCAACAATAAACATTGAGACTGAGAAACAAAGAAAGAAATCGTTTTTGCGCAACATTAGATTAGTGGTGGACTATTTATACGGCATTACTTGGTAATTTCTTTCATTAGTTTTTTCTCAGCTAGAAACAGTGGTGTAGATAGATGTTTCCACTGTTGAAAAAATATGAAACAAAACCTTATCGTTTCGTTCCATCAACTTAAGATGAAAGAAGGATAACTTAAGATATGAATTAAGAGTTAACTTAAGATAACAATTGGAATTTATATCAGCAAAGTAGCTAAGATATTGCAATTCTGGATGAACTGCAGTTACATGGAGCTGTAATACTTCATCATTCTAACAAACAATGAATGGTACTGGATGACCAGATGACGGTCCGTATCGATGAAGGCAGCATAGAATTAATGAGAAACTCGGCGACGCCCAGCTTATTTATCGTGTTGTTTAATTAGTTGAAATACTACTGACAAATGCGGTCTCCAGGTTAGCCAGCAGCCGGCAGACAGTGGACGTTCTCATGCTTTTTTTCAAACACTAATTGGGTTATCTTACACAAGGGCATCGATTTCCAAGCAGTTCCGTTCAGTTTTCCTTAATCTATTCGGCGGTACTACTAGTAGAATCCTTTTTTCGCTCCATAATTTCAACATTTCTACATCTTCTTTCTATTAATGACACTTTTTGTTTTTATTTGTTCTATTTTCCGCTATTTGAGTCGAATGGGATCAATTTTGTACTTTATGGGGTATCTGGACTTTTGTTCCTGCAAATACTTACTTTATTTCCGACGTAGATGGCTTTGAGAGCATGATTCTTACAAGCCCACCGTCATTGCCCATTGCTGAGCAAAGTTTGTGCAATATTTCGTAGCTTCCGTTTCAACTACGAAACCAGTAACCCGGATATTTTTAAGTAATGTTTCCTCTTAATGTCTCAGTTTCTTTGTGGGAAGTCTCTTCAATATATCTGATGTGTCGCTAAAATTGGCTGTCCGCCAATTGCGCTGTGTTCAAGAATATTGTTGATTATGCGCTAAATTTTTTTCTATCGTCCATCAGAAAAGTCTGTTGTAATCCGTACTTTTCAACAAGTGTCCTTCATGTCGTTTATTATACATTTCTTGCTCTAACCACTTAAAATTCTTTTACGTTTTCATAACAACGAACCAAAAATCACATATAGGGCTCCCTGAGCGCTTGCTGACTTTTGTGTTTCTTTTTAGCTCGTATTTGAAAAAGGATATAAAGCAATTGTTTTTTGTTATGACGTGCATGAATACTGCCTTTAGCATTAATCGCATAAATTGCATAAAAGTCGAGCAAAGTTACTTTTAGCACTAAATGTCGGGAACCGGTTTCTCAACAATTGGCCGACAATTTTTCGATAACTAGAGGAATTAAACAGTTAAAAACTAGATAAACTTTTAGGAAAAACCCGAATTACCACTATAAAGGAACTCTAGCTTTTCAAAGCTATTACTTTATCTGTGAAGCTGCTTAGAACTAAAATGCGGAAAAGCATGAGGACAAAATGTGTCGTTTTCAATTTTCAAAAGGAGACCTATCAACTGTAAATATCAGCGATACATTGGAGGAGAGTCTCATGATGGAGTCCAATTGTCGAGCCGTTTGAAATAGGAGCGTCAAAAAAAAATAGCTGTTTCTGGGCTACACGAAACTATGAATCCGTTATAGATTGTATCGGCGAAGACATGCAGATTCTAAACGATCTTACTTCAAGTGATAGATTTCAATACGGACTGAGACATGCTCATTTAAATTTGACGGGCACAATACTTTTCTGACGCATGTGAGTGGAAATCAATTCAGGTCGGACTCAAGACGTGGTGCATCTACCACTTGAAGACGATAAGGAGACAATTTGCAAATGCTTGAAACTCTGGCACACCACTCACATTTTCAGAGTGACGTTGTAACGCTGCTTTTGTCCAACTTAAATCAACCTAATTACATAAAACTTCCCAATGGTAAAAACAGTGGGTAAGGCCAGATCACTGCGCAGCCACTCCATCCTTCACAATTAATTTCGACGGAATCATTCTCGTTTTAACTAGCTTTTAGGGATATGTAGCCCACCAACAGGTGACAAATGAGTGAATTGTGTACTCTGAACCATAAGACTTACTGTTTGAGTGCAGTGTTACACAAATGTGAACATCGCGAATACTCCGCGCTTTTTTTTGTATGTCTAAACCTTTGCCAGTGGAAAGATAAGCTGTATGACGCATTACTGCCCAATCGGTCTGCCTATCTGTTGTTTCAATCTCCAGCTTAGCCGATCGAAACATTTGCAAATGATTGTAAAGCGTTGACGGCACAGCTTGATCTATGCCAACTTATTAGTTTGAATCGACCAGCCATCCAACATCGATGGCCGTCATTAGGCGTTGCTATAGGCGCAACTGCCGGCGGCACTCGGCCCTAGCTGTTCGTGGAGAGGTCGAGATTCCCCTACTGCGACAGCGATTTACCTCTCACATGCGGCCTCCCGCTCATCAACAATACAAACACATTCCTCTCTCCGCGGTGATTTGCCAGTGAGTTTTGGCTGCCAGTTTGCTTGAATTCCGGTTGCCAGTTCAGATCCACCACCGAGGTCGATGAGGCCGTCAGTGATAGTCAACGTATCGGTAATGGAACATAATCGCAGTTGTTCTGACGCACATGTAGGTATTGTCACTCCACTTTTTAGGAAGCCAAGCTTTTAATATACGTCGAAATATTCCAAAATGTCCTTCATCGTCTAAAGGTTTCTCGTTCATTTCTTATTCAACATATATATTTTTGTACTTTACGAAACAGCTGATATTGCGTTTTCATCGGCTGTCATCTGCAGAACAGGCTACTAAATATGCGTTAGAAGTCCTAAAGTTCATGATTAGCTGCTGACAAAGACTCATTTTTGCATTTCTATGAGTGCTCTATTCTTCATGGGCCATTGCAGACATTGAGAACACTTGGGAAGGTTTGACTGCTCCTCTGCCGTTCGCACATAAGTGCACATTTCATAACAAGAAATCTATCTAGCATCGTTGTTTCCAGCTGATCATCAAATAGAGAACGACTGCAAATCGCGTTAAAGTTATAAACAGAGGTGCTCAGCTTTGGGTTGAGCCGGCTTTTACTTTGTAATATCGTTTCTGAGCAGAAAATCTGAGGCGGCTTCACGAAGCTCTTCCTATTTCTCTCTCTCTCTCTCGCCATTTCTCTCTCACTCTTTATCCCTCTCTTCTTCTCTGTCTCCATTTCCTCTCCAATCAATCTCAATTCTTCTCCTTCTCTTCCCTTCCTCTTTTGATTCACCACGTTCCTGAAAAGCTTTACCATCCGAATTCCACAGAAAGGTCATCCTTTGCTCTATACTAATATGGAATGAAGCATAAATATGTAATATCTTTCTGGCATGTCTACCTAATATAGAATAGATTAGTGCAATAGATAGGGTGAATAGATATAGAATAGATATAAAATAAATAGGTAATATATAATATCTAAGTAATAAATATATGTATGTATATCTAATATAAAAAACAGACTCTGTACGAATAACAAAAGGTTTAACCTACAACTGCATTATATATATATGTATATATATATATATATATATATATATGTATATATGTGCATATTCCATACCACTTCTAATCCGGTTAATGATCGGGTTGCCTGGAGATAACACCACTGAACTATCACGCGTCAATCAGTACAACCTAGTGAACTGCGCTCGCTGGAAGGACATAAAGAGTCCCATATTTTGGCATTACACCCTTTGTTTGCACTGATCATTGCAATAAGATGACTAGTGGTAATTCACCAGATTCTGGCATGCTATAAGTTTTCGTTTACATGAGTTCAAACTTTCCGGCCAAGAGTAACATCTAATTTCTTCCTGAGTATTTTGAATTGTCGTTCAGTCATTTCTGTGAAAATCTGAGAACCAAAATAACTATTTTCGCAATTTCACTACAAATCCAGTAAAAAATAGTGATGGACTCCTTTGGGTAGTTCTACGCTATTGCACTTGCTTCGTCGATGTATGTCAAGAACTCGTGCGTAATGATGCGAGCGCAGTCCTTAGTTTCGCAAGGTCCTGGAAGACAAAAACTTTTCTTACGTTTGGGCCAGGTTCTACAACCTTTTGTTTATTTCACTATGGAATGCCTTTGTGTTCTGAAATTCAACACCCGTTGTAGTTGTTTCGGCTTCGGAACAGATGTGGAAGATGTTACTCCAGTCATGTTCGCTCTGAAACTTTTGTCATCGTAGCACATGCGGCGCTTCTTGTGTTTCGAATATCGTTGACACGGTTGAATACTTACTGTGGTAGAACACAGCTGTCAATCATCATCACACTGAAGACGAAACTCGTTACATCTGGCTACTGTACCACAAAACGTGCACGCTGTGCTGCTTAGGTAATCGCTTTATCCAATCGGCTATCCATCGTATGACGTGCTTATGAGTGTAATACTAGAGGATTATGGCTTTGCATACATATTGCGAACGAGTGGCGTCGATACACTGTATTTGTTCTCGAGCCGAACTAAATCCGTATTGATCTGATTCTGGCCATCATCAGTTCCCACTTTATCTTTTTTCCTCCGTTTTTATTTCGGCACCACTTTTTTATCATTTAACTTCCTTCCTGGCAGGCTTTGTTAAGCAATTTTCTGAAGACCATTTCTGTTCACTGCCTCTTGAACTCATTTGATATTTAAACGATTCGATCCGCAATGTACTTATTGTCACCTATCTCATTGCTCATCTTTAAGTTACCGTTTCGGTCTAAGCGCATAGTAAAGGCGTTTAATCAAGCGGAAGTTTCTGGCACTTCCCTGACTTAGTTACATTCCTATGCTCGGTTGGTGAAGACTTTTATTTTCGATGTGACAACGACAGTATCAAAATTGCTTCGTGTTAGGTCTGCCGCTCACAGCATACCGATTTTAGGAATTTGTTAATGTCTTCACAATCTCCCTTGGTCTACTGAAGTTGAATGGGACGGCGTGACGAATGAAGTAACTCACCCCGCGTTGCCGTTCTGTAGGGGATCGTTTATGATTCATTTCAAAACAATCTGTTTTCCCAACGATAATTCATACCGTGGCAGTCGAAACTAAACATGGAAATTAGCTCCAGATAGTTACGAGTTAGACCTGTACTCTTTCCTCCCTACTCGTTCGTCAGAGATCTTGAAATCGATCTGGGGTTTGATGACGACAAAGATGCATTTTAGAAAAATGAAAAATTCTTAATCTCAATCTGCTCTAGATTACCTTCATTTTATGCTAGGAGTCACTAGAGTTTTACATCATATCTTTTTTTTCTGTTCTTTTCTCATTACACGCTGAAGTTCTTAGGTGTGAACTACTGTTGTATCCATTCTTCGTCGTCGCCTTTATCTCGTCGTTGTCAGATCTCTGTGACCACAGATCTTTATCTCTCTATGTCGACGGTATAGGAGATCTAGTATCCATGCCATTTCCATTGCAGGCCATAGTGTTTGTGTATTGGTTTCCTAGCCAGTTATTTCATTTTTTTTCCTCAGATACGATATTTTTAAGAAAGCTCAGTGGTTAAGCAATAAAGAGGAATTTTCTTTTAGTTGAGTAGAATCCTCGTCGAGCTTCCTAATATTGCACGTACAGCACGATGTGTCCTGAATTTGTTATTGACAAATCACCTAGAACTGAATGAATTATTTCGTGTGTTGTTTGTCGCAGCTTCATTACTATTCGTCGAATTCGTCAAATGGTTTTTGTTTGAATCACGTATAGGGTTTCATCTGGGTCCTTATTTTGTTTTCTACCCATTTCATACATGATGTCGTTTTTTTGCCTTAACTATGTCGACTATTTTCTTCCCTATTGCTGTTTATATGACGTCACATTATTACTTAAGTTTGCCCTCAGCTGGTGGTATTACCTGAGTAGTTGTTTATCATGGTTCATCTGCCGGAAGACGCTCCTTCGCCAAGGCTGTGCATAGTGGAGAAATCGTCTCCTGATCAGGTAAACTCTTAATTCAGGAAGAGATTTAGTGCTTTTCTTCTATTGCTTTTGTTATGACTTTTTTGGAACTTGGGCAGGTTCTTCGAAGGTTTTTACAGGATTGTTTATAGCATTTTGTTTATAGGAGTACGGATATAATCTACATGCGGAAAAAGGACGTGGTCAATTCGTTGGTGTGGTAGACAAAGTATGTTTTTCTAATAGTTCCTCAAGTTTCGAGATAGGCGAAGCGAACGACTCGCATGGTGTGGTGGTGAACGCGTTATCCACCGGAAAGGGTAATAACGCATTCGTTCCCCACTGTGGACACCTGCGGTCCGGAGTTTCGCAAATATTTCAGCATCATTACCGTTTTATTTCACATTGCATCTTGCTGTGAAGAATTCTAGTAGACAGCAAATGAAAAGTTAACATTGTGAGTTTCTCAAATGTTTTGTCGTTCCGATTATTCACTGTCGTATCTAGGGATCCCCTGCGGAATTGGGTGGACTACGTATGGGCGATCGTATTTTTGCTGTCAATGGTCATAACATTATCGGAGAAAGTCATAAAAAGGTTGGTTAATTTGAATGTTTTGTTAATTTGAATGCTTTCCATCACTAGCGAAGTGATGGACTAAAAACTCAGTCCACCGTTGGTGAATTTCTCCGCGAGTTTTCACATGCCATCAGTTTACTTATGAAAAATTTTTCAACATTATTAAGAATATAATATTCAAATGTACTCTTGGTGTTTCCCTCCATTTTTCAACATTTGTTTACAAATTATACCGATCAATCATTAGTTCAGGTAGTGGAACGTATCAAGGAGAATGCTCTTCGCTGTGAAATGTTGGTCATATCCGAAGAAGGAGCTCAATGGTACAACGAACGTGGAGTCGAAATTAATCTGAAACTTCCAAATATACAACGAATCGGCGACGATGTTTGTACATACCTAATAACATATCCAGCAGCTAGTAGATTTGAGTTGTAGTTGTAAAAAATGTACCTTTTTTGTAGGCCAATCGCCGCAATGCTAAAGCTAATGGTAGTCCCCCACCAGCAGCTGGATGGTATGCACCCAGTACAAAGGTTCGAGATTTTCTTTTGGTTACTTATACGATATGCCGGAAACATACTTCTACTTTCCTTTTACTAAGAGCTGCTATGCCGATATCTGAGCTTATTGCCTGATATTTTTTTTCTCGCTATAGCTTGTAGCTGTTTTTGACGACATTTTTCCGTTCTATGGAAATTAGTTGACCCGCGCTACAGTGATTACTTAAGTGGCCTTCGAATGCGAACGTTTTTCGCCGTCGTTGTCGTCTTTGGATGTTGATCGTACATTATTTAGTCATTTTCACAGCATCTAGCCCTTCCCATGACGGTTGTTGTCTATTCGCTTCGCAACTGTGAGCGCTATGTTGAGTCAGTGGGCGTGCGTCGTATTCACTTCTATACATCGGTGTCATTTCTGCAGAACTCTAAACACTTTCCCTTCGTCCTACCGTTTGAAATTACCGCCTGATAGTCGTGAATATGAGGATAACTTCCGCTCATGACTGCTTTTCTGTGAAAAGTGCAATAAAGAAGAGTTCGTGACCTGAGTACCGCAGTGTATCGACGCCTTCTCTCAGGATTAACGGCCGAGCTTAGTCAGCATCTTTTATTCGTCGTCTCGAGCACTTATCATTCGTATCGTTCGTCGACGACGCTGTATCCCACCGTATCACGTCCCATCAGTTTCCCATTTACCACGATGTTCTTGGAACTTGTAGCCCTCGTGCTGTTCTTTGTCACACTGTGCAAAATCGTAGACGAAGACTGCAAAAAACGTATTAATTCGGCACTGATTAATGAAAGAAGCAAGTATGAAGTCAAGGAAGCAAAGAACAAGGTAAATATTTCATTTCATTTTATTTCAACAATTCTAAAAGTTAATGGTTTCGTAGTTCCTACCGGCGTACCTTAAGGCCTAGAAAATCGCCAATGAAAGTTCTTGTTTTATAACTCATTTCTAACACACCGATGAGGAAATATTTCGGTAAATCTGGGACTTTGCATTGTTTGAGTTTTTTGTCGTTAAACATCTCATTTCTAACAATTTCGTTTTGCTATTATGTGGCAATCGATGAGGTGACAGATTCTGATAGTTGCTTCTGCCGTATTATTTCTGCCGTACCACACCGCAGAAGTTCATACATCACAAAAATTTGTTTATAACGGCCAACGCAAAACCGGATCGGCTTTTCAGTACTGTTTGTATATGGTGTAACAGTTGTGGATGGGAATTTCACCCACTAGCCGCAATTTGTGTTTTTAGCCGTGTCAGAGGAAGTTATTGGGAAGAGCGGCGGTGTGGGTGTAGTGTTAATGAATGTTTTTTCCCATTAAGTTGAATACTGGTGGTAATTTTGGGGGATAACTTGTACGTTTGTATCTTTGCTTCATTTCCATTTGTATGACCGATACAACACATTATATGGATCCCAGCACTTCCTTCATTTAATCTCGTTTCTATCATTCACCAACCTTTCAGCGGTTTACCGCCTCATCGTGGTTGGGAGGTGTTCCTGGGTGTCGAGCTGCTGTGTACACCGTAGGGTAGGGTTCACTGCCACCGCAGGGCCTTCCAAGCCGAGAAACAATCCGCGTTTCATTCAAGAAGCCCAGCTAAGAGTAAACCAATACCATGATCCACCGCCGTTTTCCTATCAAACTAGTCGCATAGTAGCGAATCTCCCTCTGATCCATACGGGCGGCGACTGCCTGCGGTAGTGACCACCTGGAGCGGACTCTGGCCAGGCTCACCTCAGGCCTCTACGGTAACACAACAGCTAAACCAGTAAAACTTCGAAAAATGGATATTATGCTGTGGCTCGCACAACCAGTGAGGACGGGGCGTCCAAGTATCCTAGTAGGTATCATTCACGAAGCTGGGTACTCGTTTGGATTCCGCAACTGCTTGAGGATTTGGTTTTCCTTATAAATTGTTCTGGATGCTGGTACCATCCATCACATTTATGCTCCAATTCTGGGATTGGCTATGCTATGGCCGATGTTCTCGGCCTTCACTACAAGCAATCGCCGGCTTTTTTGATAGAAGGATTGGATTTCCGCAAAGTCTGGTAACAATTTGTCGACTTCATAAAGATGAGAGGCTTATTTGACTATGGTTAGGATGGAGCGAGTGACATTGCTCGTATTGTTTAGCAGCTCCTCTAACAATTGCGCCTCGCTCTTCCCTATTTGCACACAAATGGCGAGCATAAGAAAATGGCTACAATGTGCAGTAATGATCCGGATATCATAGAAGTCAACAGAAGTCAGAAGAAAATGTCTAAATTTGTAGTCCGAGTTCTCCCTAATTCGATGTATTACCTCAAGATGCAGAACAGTGCCCTGTTTAGATGGAAAAACCTATGCGCGATTTAAAATCTTTTTCATTTGTTTCGAGTTTCTTGCGACTTTTACGATTGTTAACTTTGCCTTAGCCATCAGCTAAGGACATCAACATTTGTAGATACTCAATTTAGCGCTTCTTCGTGGCCTACGATAAACTGAACAGCTCTGTTAGTTAAAAACGTACACGAACTTGTACTCAAATGTATTTTTTTCTCCAATTTTAAAAGCGGAATGTAAGACATTTTATCCTCAAGAAAGTATATTCTCAATTCTTCGAGCATAACATCTCCTAAAGAAGTTTATTGAGGAAAACACCCAGATATTCTAATAGACTTCAGACATTTCTTAGTTGGTTTGGAAACTGTGCACATTGAAGTGGTCATTGCTTGCACTAATTAGTAATCGATCTGCGTTGATTTTGTGCACTCCTATTTTTCTCTACTGTTTGTATTTCGTAGAATAACGACTATATCGATTAGTCGGGTTTGATGTGTATCACATTACCTTCAGAGCGCTTAGTTCCTCTCAATGTCAACAGATCTACATCTCCTCTAGCGAAGTTCCCATTATGAAGAGTTTTATCTTCCTAGAGGTTCTCAGTGACTATCGTAGTTCACGGGACGTGGAGCGCCCACTATGTGGAGAAGGGTGAGGTCAGGGATTGTTGTTATTCCACGCTGTACCTGTGTGCAAATACAAGCGGTGCCGGCGAGTATTCCTCCATTCCCACCTGCTTGCACACGGAGCGCTGCCGGCCGACCTCGCCGTATGTCAGTGCACCCGTTCGATGCCGTGTCGTATTATCAGTGATAAAGACACGCTGCGTTCATCCATAAGGGCTTGTAATAGTGATAACCTCAAAGTAGCCTCAAAAACTCACTGATCATCTGTGCTTATCGATCTTCTCTGCATCGTCAATCTCCATTTTCGATGAGAACTGTGACGAATTTTCATCAGCTACTGTCGTTCTCTCTCAGAGATCAATTACTAGAATAGCAGCTTTTTCTCATATCTCAGTATTGTGCACTGGAAAAGCAGTTAGCTATTGGCATATGCCGGATTGTATAGCTGGCGCCCATAGCAGCATATCCTTAGTGCCGAGCATTTCGAGTGCTTACTTTGCTGGTATGTAATGAGTTGGCATAGTTATTGATAAACCGTTTGGCTTGTCACGTCGAGTTGCTAGCCACCAGTTACTTCTATGTCTCTCTCCACTGTTTCGGATTTTTTTCTAGGTCACACGTGACTTCATATTTTTTAGCTGAGCCAAGGTTTCTTGTATTGTTGTCGATATAAGAGCTGCTAAAACTGGTTCTGCATACTGCGATGCGCATTGATTCTCACTTGGGAGGATCGCTCCAGTCCCAAGTGTTTAATTCCACAATACCTTTTGCTCATATCTAGTATGGAGTACGTTGTTTTGTGTTGTTCGTGAGTTTCATGAATGAAGGCCACAGCGATTTGCGCGATCCATTTAGAAAAACCGCTGAGGCGTTAGATTCAATCATATTTCAAGTACTGACAACGACGGCAATCAATGAATAATTGTGTTTTCGTCTATCTGTAGGTGAAATTGTTGACAAGTTCGTAGATCCTTTTGCAAGGACAAGGGGTGGGGTGGTGGAATTTTCTCTTCGAGACATTCTCATTGATGCCTTGTGTTCATTGGTAGTAAATAGCTTCCCGTGCGCGACGAAAGAATTCCGTTTTTCAGTAACTTCTCGATGTTGTTCGTAGATTTGGTTTGATAACTCTAACTATTCTCTAACTATGCCCAGTTCCAGTGATGGAAATATCATTACATTAATTGGGGATGTAATAAGATTTATTAAATTCGAGCATCTCATACTAATGCCTACAGCAACCCACTCAATTCTATGTATTGAGAAACACTGGTAATCATCTTATTAGTTTTGCTTTACTCCAGTATTGAATAAAAGGATGGAGCTCTAGGCGTTGATCAATCCGTAAGGGATGCGCCACGTATTCGACTTCATTAAGCATGTAGGTAATTGAATGCAAATCTTGCCTTTACAAATCTTGACTCGCGGTGACCTACCGATGTATCGAGCCATGCTGCCATCCTCCCAGAGAAGTCTGTCACTAATTCGCCGACCCCGGAGGGGCGAAAGGCTTGGTGAGCCATGGGCGCAGAGATTGATCCCATGTGTGCGTCGCAAGGCGCCTCTGACCACTGCACCACGCGCAACCTTGTGTAATGATTACTAGTTAATTCCTTCATCTTTTATTCTAGTTAACCACTAGGATCTCACCCATATTGTTACACATGCTAAGTTTTTCTTTTGACTTGAAACTTTTCTGATCTGTAATGTTTCATTTTCACTGAAAACAGTGTTTTCGACAAATCCCTGTGAATATCACCCTAAGAAGGGCACAATGATTTAGAATGGAAGTATACACATATCGATGGGTAAAGGTCTTCTTGTCGTGTGGATATGATTCGGTTGAATGCTTTCTTCCTGAACAAGCCAGCACCGTTTTCTTTACTATGCCGTTTCGGTCGTTATTTTTAATGTTACACGTGAGAATGATGTTTAACTAGCAATAATGTCTTTCATTTTTGACACTTCAGACTGTTCCTTTTGCCTTTGCGTTTATAGAAAGCATTGCTTAGAAGTTTTGATGAGACCTATTAGCCTTCCTTTGATGGAAGGAGAGGCATCGTCAATGTCTTCAGCGTCCTCTGGTGTTGTTCGTTAGTTGATTAATTCTGGAAGCGGATGACCCACTTTATTGGAATCTACTCTCTTTCTCTTTGGTTGTAGGGTATTCCTTTGTTTTTCTCATAGATACAACCTCATTTCTCCGTTCATAATCAGCTAGTATACCTGGGATATCTCCGTGCCTATCACTTGCTTATCACTCTCCTCTACTGTATTTGCCGTTGACATTTGTGCAAAGTCTCGGAAAGTCGTAGTCTGGCATCTGAGCATATTTTAGAGGAATTTTTATCTCAGGTTAGTACTAATTCGGCTTAAAAAAAGGCGTTTTTAGCTTCCTCGCCACGTATTTCTGTGGCTTCATGCTGCTATTTTTTGCTAGCGCTTTTCCTTTTCAGAGGTTCGGTTGCGTCCTAATAAAGCACTGAGATTCATGAGGAAATCCTGTCAATCGAACCATCCCCTCACTTGCTGAGTGGAATTCACTTGTTGTTACGTGCGATTTTAGTTGAATTAATACGCGCTATTGATCGAGCCACCGGAAGAATGCGTCGTCGGTCGATATCGGTGTTGTGTTCGCTGGCGTGGTGTTGGAACAGATCAGTTTTTCTTTGGGAAATGTTAAAAACACGACGGCATTGCGATTTCCACGAAGATCAACTATCCACCATACGATTAGCTTTCGGAGTTCTCTTAATTCGTCAAAGAGTACAGCCTTTGTTGTTGTCCTTTCAGGTACGACATAGTCGTGTTTCGCTTTTCGTTCAAGCTTCTACGTTGCGCATGCATAACAATTCAGTAGATGGGTCATGTTCTGGATGGTTTGTCAACAGCACTGGCCTGTAGGGATGATCTGCGTGTGATGTATGCGTCGATGAACAGGCACAGTTCTGCTCGTGCAGCGATCAGTCCGTTCCCGTGATAACCAGTCGGACGGCGCTTCGTCGACGGTAACATTCTCGCCTCTTCGGGGTGGGCATTGTCCTCTTCCATGCATCACGTGTCAACCACTAATCCATCCTCATTCTTTACAGCTTACACCATTTTTTGACGGTCTGGAAGCGACCTTCTTGGTCATCCTGAGCTTATTACAATGGTTCACTTTCAGAGTTAGCCGAACAAAGTTTATTTTGTTAACCTATCAGTGAAAGAATACATGCTCACTTCCATTTTCCTCCGTTGATTAGAACCCGTTAGTTTTGTGGTAGAGAACGGAATGTTCCTTCCTCACTACTTTTTTTGGACCACTCTATATAGTTTCTTTAACTACGCTATCTTAATTTCATATGAAACGGATTTTCATTCATTCTGTGGAACACCTTCCCTCGGTTATATTGCAATATCTACTGCCTCAAGGTGTTTTACGATTTGTAACAACCATGCAGCAACATTGTGAAAATAACATTGTTCTGGAAACTTGGATTTTTAACCTATGGAAGACAAAATAGCGCAATTTCATGCTTTGTTTCCAATTTTTTGACGAGGATTTTGAACTAATTTAAACCTTCAGTTTACCGTAGCATCCTTGCAGTTGTAACTCTTTGAGCCCATGCCATTTCGCATAAGATTTTTCTTGACATTGATTTGTCTTTCTACTGAGAAGTTCTACTCGCCATTGTTTACGCGGGGGTCTTCGAATAGTGTCGTGGGCATGTAGGAAATGACTCAGCGTGGTTAAGGCCGGTTTTAAAAGTTCCTTTATTGTTGTGATGAGGTTTCGAAGTGTCATATGACAGGCTGATGTGTGTTATTTTTCTCAGTGACTGCAAACCAATTTGAGAATCTTTTTCAATGTTAATGATGCGATATAGTAGAACGTTGGCTAGATTACAGTGGTTGCTGATAGAAATCTGAGAATAGGTCATTAATTCTGGTTATGTATCATACGTCGGGACTTTACTGCGTGCTGAATTCTTGTCGAGTGTACACTTTTTATAGTTTCAATGATGCTGAGATATTTACGAAACTCCGGACCGCAGGTGTCTATGGTGGGGAATGAACGCGCTATTACATTTTCCGGGGGCTAACTCGTTCACTACTACACCATGCTGGGCTGGTCCTTCTTTTCTCCTGTCTCTCAGCTAGTTTTCTATCTATCGGTGCCATCAATCACCCGTCAACGAGATTGATGTGGGAAGTCCAAATCGGCATTGAACCCAGTTAAGCTGAGGCTGTAGTTACAATAACAATTTTAACTTATTACTTACTGCTTACTGGCAGGGCATATTGTGAAATATGTACATATTATATGTTATATACTTTTCATAGTATCATCATGCATGGGTATTCAGGTTTTGTTGAAAATTGCTGCTGATTTGTGATGAATATGACTGGAATGTGCTCCTGCCGCTTCTCAACTATGCAGTGTAGCTGACGGCAGTTGTGTTCTTTTCTCCAATTTTTGTTAGGTTTTCTATTGAAGGCAGCATAGACTAACTCTCATTTGTAATTCTCATTGACTTAGACTTAGAGATTATAGACAACTTAACTGTGATTGCATCGCTACATGATAGGGTTTTCAAACACTTGAATACCTTGAACTGTTCTCAATTCAAGTCTTTAAATTCAGTTAAAGACAAGCTCGTTTATATTGAGACCAGTGTTCGGTGTCTTCGGTGTACTGTGGCGCTTATCTGCCATGGAATGTCTCGTTCACATGAAAACGATGTTGCCATTGAATTTTCTAACATTGAAACTTCTCTCTGAGTTTCTGACGTGTTTTTGAGCGTTGTCTTTTCCTTTTTTCCATTCAGTATATTTCAAATAGAAAGTAATATGTACAGTTTCAACTAGATAGTCCTGCCTGCAAGTGCCCAAGCATTTGTAGTATTGGATCTAATAGATTCTTTTATTTCCCACGCGAGTTTTCCATCAGAACGGATTTAGTGATTTCCAAAACCGACAATCATTTAACCTTAGAATTGTTATTCAGTATTTTCCACCGACTTTGGGTCATCGACTCGAATCAATCCGCGAAAAAGACGAAGATGTCGAAACACTAGTCGAATAGAACTTTATAACACCCTGTGTTAGCGTGTTAGCTTAGTCATCAAAGGACAGGTTTAGTTGTTGCAAACCGCGTGAGAAGCGTGAACACGGGCCGCATGTGCTGCCGGTGCTGGTGGGCGGCGGGAGACCAGCATGTTTTGTTTGTCCTTGTGGCGTCTAATAGCGTGCTTATTTGTATAGTACCATTCGGTTGTATGATGCGCTTTGTTGGTGAATAATCGTCTGCTCAGCCCTATCGTTGGGTGCATTGACACACGAACGCCTACTCATGCATTGTACACAATGCACTCGAGAAGCTCGTTGTGCTGTACAGATAGCTCGAATTCGAATTCCATCGAGCTCGAATTCTGACGTAGTATAGAAACTTATCGGAATAGTAGGTTACTATGGTGTTAAGTAGTCTTTAATATTTTTGAATATTAACGGAGTCTTCCAGTTGTTTCGTAATTATTGATGAATTTGTTTAAATATCCGATCCGATCCGACCATAGCTACGACGCATAGAACTTTTTTTGTTTTCATTTATTCTCTTTTTACTACAGATTTCGGATATGCATAGTTCACATGATATTTAACTTTGAATTTCAACATTATGGACATTCAATCCTTAAGTAGCTATTTTTTAGGTTACTGATCCTGTTTTTGTCGCTCCACCACCTCCCCAAGAAGATCCAAACATGAACAAACCCAGACCTCGTTTATGTGAATTAGTAAGTTCTCCACGTTGTGAATAGTTTATGTGAATGCACTGATTGATATTTAAGGAGAAATCTTCGCCGTCAGAGGAGTTCGGCTTCAATTTGCACGCTGAAAAAGGCCGTGGTCACTTTATCGGTACCGTTGACCAAGGTGGCATAGGGGATCGCGCGGGTCTTCGCATGGGTCAGCGTATTGTCGGAGTTAACGGGGTACTTGTCTATCCGAATACACCTCACAAAGTAAGTTATTTGGTGTTTTTTGTTTTTTTTTCGCCCTTATGATGTCTTCTACTGGTTAGCCCAACCCTGAATTTCTGATGAATAAATTCGGAAGTGCCTCTAACGGAACTGGACATTCATCCAGGAAGTGGTCGCACAAATCAAACGTTCACCACTGCGTACCACGCTACTGGTCGCTTCGGAAAACGTTGACCGATGGTACAAAGAGCACAATGCTGAGTATTCATTCGATTATGTCGAGGAAAATGTCTCGAACAGCAAGCAACTCAGCCTCCATGTAAGTTTTCGAATCTCACTTTCCATCAGTCAATCACTCGTCTCGTCTTGCCTTGCCTTTGTCAACTACTATTTCCCTACGTTGTGCTCTCAGATTTGACCTCATTGATCTGGTTTCATTGGATCTGTGAGAGCACCACGATGCTGTGGATGCTTTGCTGATTCGTTCTAGTTTTTTCTAGTTTTTTTTTTGTTTGGAAGTTGTTATTTTATTTACCTTTCACGTAAAAAAAGCGCGTGTCCTCGTCTTTATTTCATTTCGCCTCTAAAAATTGGCAAAAACTAATTGCCAGGGTTTTACCACCGTAGCCAGGGGCTCTCTCCACAAGCGGTTATTATAGAAGTCAAGTGTAGACAGTTACGATAGTGGAATAGTGCAATAGTCTGTGGTCGCTTTTCGGTATTTAATGGGTTCAGATCCTCATTGTGGGAATGTTGTGTGACTTCTGGAAAAGCCTTAAGCTGTAAAAAATGAATTTCTTTTCAGCTCGTCGTCTTCTACTGTTATTCTCTCTGCTCATACTAGAGAATTATCTTAGAATGACCTTGTCGTTGTTTAAAAGACGTATCACTAGAGCTTCTACATGCTTGTTTATGCCTTGTTCTTTCTAAGAAACATTTTGTGCTACAATGATAAGATATTATCCACCATTTAGATTTTTTGAGCCCTAAATGAAACTTTGCGCTTTCGTTCTAAGCGTGTTATAACCCTTCCAGAAGGCTTTTTTAATGTTATTATTTCAAGAAATCGCCACAGTTGTCTACGTTAGTGACGCATTTGAGAACAATTCTTTTTACTTCTGTTCAGCAAACACGGGGTGCTATTTTTTTTCATATTTTTAATGGCTACGAAACTGTAGCTCGAGATAAGTGTAGAGGAAACCACAGGTACCCCAACAATAATTCTAGCGACAACAAGGTCCCGTTTATACTGCCCTTCATTTCAAATAAAGTAAGTGCAGCTATAAAACGCTGCTTAAGAATGGCCGATCTAGAGAATTCGGTAACGATAATTGTAATGCCACCGAGTAATCTAAGAAGCCAGCTAGTTCGTAACCGCCTATACGACCGTCTATGTGCAACGCAAAATTGCATAATTTGCCCCAATGGTAGAGACGGTGACTGCATGAGTTCGGGTACAGTCTATCTGATCTCTTGTAAAGCGTGCGGAGAGGAATACGTTGGCGAAACGGGTAGACCACTCTGCGTACGTACAAAAGAACACCTAGTCGGCAAACGTAAACCAAATACTCCACCAGGCACGCATAGGGCGCAGAGACATAACGGAGAAGATTTTGAAGTAAGGATTACGATCCTCGCGCAAGAATCGAGAACACAAGCGCGCAAAACTCTAGAGGCATTCCGGATTAATTCCAAGAATCCGAAAATGAACCACAGCGAGGAATGCCGCATTATCATGCGTGATATTGGACAGTATATAAACCCGTTATTCTAATGGGATGGGCACATTACGCTTCCATGTGAATTCTGTGCGGTCGGTCTTCACGCGACATACTCAGTGGAAGAGTCATAGAAAGCGGTGAGTGTGCAGAGCTATGTTAAATGTGATTGGAATCTTCGTCTAGCGTTTTCTCTGTTTGGTTATGAAGGTGTTTGGCCGTGTAGATTGTAGTCAACTTGACCTTTCCAGGTTCTGAGGAAGGCGAAATCCGCCGAAACGTCAGCTTGTACGTAAATAAAGAAATAAAATAGCACCTCGTGTTTGCTGAACAGAAGTAGAAAGAATTATTCAATCAATGCCGAGGTTAATAGAAAGTCGGACTTGGGCATTTGAGAACCTCAGCGTGTCCTACCGGACGATGTTGCATTCCTTCGATCGTTTCGGTATTAGAGTAGAGTACTATAACGATTTGAAGCTAGAAGGAAACGATCTGCGAGTTTCAAAAAATTGGATTTCATCATGGTAGAATGAGAAACTCTGTATCTTGTTGGAAAAGATCAGTTTGATTCCAGTATTTTTATACCAGTTAGTAGATTTCGCTACGAACTGAGAAATATTTATTTAAAGTGGAAAGATTAGGTTACTTTCGACCAGGTATGCATTGAAACCGATGCATATGGTCGAGAGTTTGTTAAGCTTCCACAAAGAAGACTTCATATGCACGGTGATTCTCTGAGATTTCGAGTTAATGAGGTCAGAACACACAGGAACACTGTCTTTAGCCTGAACATTCATAATTTACATCCAATCTAATAGCGCTGATTTACGTTTTGGATCTTCGTTTTTCAAACTTCTACACTTTCTGCGTTTCTGATTTGCGCAGTAAACCTTTTCATATTTTTACTTTGCGATTTCTGTCAACTTACCATGACTCGCTGGTCGCTCGTTTTCCCACGGTCTTTCCACCGTGTCCTATTGAACTTGTTCTGGTATACTGACAGTTTTCTGTTTCCCTCTGTTCAATAATTGTTTCAGAGCATACACATTAGTGACGATGATGACCTTCAACCTCACCAACTGAATTCACAACATCAGGTTCTTATCTATGCGTTTTTATTTGGTGAAAAATGTCACATAAGTTGGGCATTAATTTTTTATATACGTTTTTAACACTGACACAACCCTGTCGTTGCCACTTGATGCCCAATTTATGGGCCATTTTAACAGTTTTGCTTAGCCTTAAAATCTTTGTGCCCTTCGGATAGTAGTTATATGCAAATGCATTTGCAAATTGTGAAGTTTATTGTGGCGTTTTCCGTTTATGTTAGTGGTCGTTGATGTTTTGTTGTTTTTTGAGTTCATTGTGTTGTTTCTAGTTAAGTGAAGACGTCGACCACATTGAGGTTGAAGAAGTGCACGAAAATGATGTTGCTCAAGAGCAGGAGCACGGAGTTGAACTATCTCAACAGGACCGCCAGGCTCACGTCTCTGTCGTTCAGACTGAAAGTGAGCGTACAGCTGTGGACACAGCGTACAATGACGGTATTATCGAGGCAGTGTTCTCGGCGCTACCGGCACTGTCGAAGACTCAGACGCCGCCAGAACCGCTCATGAAGGCCAACGAACTGCAACACGAAGAGCTGAAAATCCATGACTCGTCTTGCACTAACTCAACGCATTCTTTGTCGCACCAGAACGCTGTCGACGTTGCGAATGTATGTGAAACTTGGTTTTTGGTGGCGGTAGTTTATTACTAGTTTATTTACAGCACAATTATTACTAGTTTATTTACAGCACTCCTTATTGGGTTCTTATTTTTAAGACTGAGAAGTTTGCCGTGAACACCAAACATAGGTATTAACTACTGGTTTTTCTCCTACAAAGTGATGCAAATCTTCTTTGACTCTCTTTTGATTCAGTATTCCGCCCATCATCAACGATTTTGATTGAACTCATCAGCTTTTATTAATAGATAAGCAACTGGGCGTAAATCCAAGTGATTAGACAATTATGTAATTTATCAGCATGCATTCTTTCTTTGGTAAGCTTAACGAGGCTGATAAACAATTTTTATTCGGCTAACGTTTCGATGTCTTCCTCTTCATCACAGCCGACGATCCGAGTCGATAGTTCGATAGTTCACGGTTCCTCTTTGTCTCGATGTGGCGTCTGCGCCTTCGCATCGAGTTGTGTCTTCCTCAGCGGACCACCTCTCGAATGAGGTATACTCATTCGGGGATGTCCTTTCATGCAAGATGCTGATGGTCGGCAGCAGTGATTGTTCGGTGATAATAATTCGTTTTTCCCGGGAAGTCGAGACGAAGAAGAACCGCGCACTATCGACACGGATCATCGGCTCTGGGGTACTTATTATTAGAGAACCAGATAGAAATCTTAAATACCTAAGGATAATGTTAATTATGTTTTGTTATTTTTTTTTCTAGAAATTAATATTAATGTTGTATATGTTTTTTGAGTTGTCGATATTTCCTATTTTGGTTATGATTTTGGCCAATTTTAACTATTAAAATCAACACAGGAAAAAAAACTACAGCTAGGATATTATTAGCCGGGTTGTTATTAAAGTTGGGGACGGCGGGATTTTTGCGTATTTGATGAAGACGTAGACGTCGAAACATTAACCGAGCAAAAATTGTTTGTCAACCTCGTGTAAGCTTATCAAAGAAAGTATATATATTGATTAGTAATGCCGAGGTTAAAGGAAAGTCGGTTCTGAAATATATAATTTATGTATTGACATGGAAACTAAGTTTCTTTATAGTTCCTAATAATGAAACATCGAAGAACCTTAACGATATCAAACAAAATGCAAGTGCTCACAGTTTTATTTAAAATGTCGGTCTTACAAAAAGGTTTGTCTTAATTTCTTCCTGAAAACGGTTTCACTTACACATAGAAAACTCATCAGTAGTTATTAGCTGTGGTCATTTTTTGAATGAAAGTTTAATAGCCAGTAAATAAAAAGTTGACATTGTGATTTCGACTACACCTTCAGCTTAACTGGGTTCAGTGCTGATTTGGGCTCCCCAGATCAATTCCGTTGGCAGGTGATTGCCGATGGAACTGATCGATAGGAAACTAGCCGAGAGACAGGCGGAACGAACTACCCGCATGGTGTGGTGGTGAACGCGTTAGCCCTCGGAAAGGGTAATAGCGCGTTTGTTCACCACCACAGACACCTGTGGTCCGGAGTTGTGAAAATATTTCAGCATTATTGTGGTTGAGAACTTTATCTCGTCTTATCTCTATCATGTTTTAAGAAAAGCAATAGATATTTTTTTAGTCATTCGTTAGCTTTCTGTTAGAATTTGTTAGCAGCATTTTATGTTCGGAACTTTGTTAGCGCACAACAGTTTATAAGTTTGCATACTTTGCTTACAACTTTTGGTTATTTTATGCATCTAACAAACGGGGGCGGTTCGTTGTTTATTTGTGGTCAGTCAATGAGTGTTGTTCTACGTTTATATCCGTTTGCAGTATGTTCCCACATACCAATCAAAGCTTAAGAACGACGAGCAAACCTCTTCATCACCGGTCCTCTCGAATGGATACCAGTCTTCATCTGAAGGCGGTGAGTTTCCTTTTGTTTCCTGTTATCCATTGTGAAATGAATTTTGGGCACGTAGCACAGTGGTTAGAAGTACCCTGCAACACACACTTGGTCATTGGAGTGTACTGTATTACATATTGCACCACAGCAGGCTCTCCAAGTATTCCATCCCCCGGAGTCGGCAAATTGGTGCCAGACTTGTCTGAGAGGATGGCAGGACTGACGTGATACGTGTGTAGGCCAACGCAAGTATAGGTATATAGGCCAGATATGCACTCTAACGATGCTGTTTGAAATCAAATACATTACTCGTGTATTGATCAACGTTCAGCACTTTTTCATCCTTAATCTGAGGAAGATTTAGGTGTATTCAGTGGGTACAATTATTATCTATGACCGGTAGAAATTTATTAATCTCTCGTAGTGTACTCCGTTTTGTAGTTGGACGTTCTCCTCTCCTCGTATGTTCTCTGATTTGGGAAACATGCCACAACCGTGTGGTTTTAGGCTACAGTTTGTTAAATTGTAAAAAAATTAGGCTAAGAATAGAATCAGAAAAAAAATATTAAGCTAGGAAAAGAAAGAACAAAGAGGAAACGAAGAAAAATAGTAAAACTCAGACACTATACGCTACGTCAACCGTTTGTTTTGCAGTTTCTCCAGTTGCTGACAAGTGTGACATTTTCGACCTTTCTGCACAGGAAGCTCGTGAGAGATTACGTCAGAACAAAAAGAACATTCATCGTGGTTTCGATATGTCATTGGAGGAAAAGTATAGGCTTGTGAGCAACATGTGAACCAACGCCTTAGTCGTATAGGCTTCTCGTTGTAGCTATAATCAGTGCGATGTCTTATATTCATTTATATTACTACTGTTTTATTAAAATAATTTTCTGTTTCTGAATGACCCGTACCAAGAGTGTCGAGGCATTCGTGCAATGCAATAAGTGCATATCGATGGAGTCGTAGTGCTACCTAATGTGTGATTCACTTCACTCTTTCTGAGAGTACATTACTGTTTCGTTACGCTTGTGATTTTGATGTGATAACGCAGTGTTACGTATTGTGATGTTCTCGTTCTAAATGTGCGCAGACAGAATTTCTTCTCTCACCTAACTTTGTGATTCGCTCATTAAAAACCTGTTCAGTTTCTACCATCAAAGCAGGTCTTTTCTTTGCCCTTTCCCAGTGCGTTACATTCGCTTAGTGTCTCCGCTCCTCCGTCGTGGGTCGGTTCGAAGGCCGTACGTCTGCCAGCCAGTTGCCTATTTTATTTGATTTCTGTAGTCGTTCTAGTCGAAGTTCTTTGTATCAGTTACAAGACTCCTTTGTTGTCAAGTGCAATAATTATAGTAAAGAAAAACCACCCACATTGATACAACTGTTTCTCTCCGTAGATTCAGCCCTACAAAAAGAATTTTTACTTCAGAGAAAGAAGTATATATGCATATCTCTGTGGTAGGTCGATCCGTAGTTGTTTCTTTTCGACTAATAAAGAATTCCTCAGTCTTGTGCTCACAGCTCGAAGTACCATTGACTATAGTCTGGCAACATGCTACCATCAATTCTCAACATGCTCATTCTTGCAGTAAATTCCGAACGTATCTGTGCTATCACTGGTTGTTTATAGCTGCTATGCCTTAACTAAGAACATCTTGGCGATTAATAATTACTTAATAATAAAGTGAAAAGTTGATCGGATCAACAAAAAATGAGTGGTTACCGGAGCTATCGTGCTAGGAATTACTTCACTATTCACTTCAATATCTATTACATTACCTCATCCAAGCAATTTATTGCAAGCACTCTTTCATTTTATTGCTTTGAAACGGCTCACTTTCGGAGAAGAAGAGAAATTTTTTTACAAACTGTTTGCATTTCTTATGCAGTTGTTATTTTACTGCTTATAGCGCCTATAAAACGCGGCTAAGAGAAAAGCGAAACGAAGAACGAGCATGGTGTGGCCGCGAACACGTTAGCCGCAGAGAGGACGGGGTTCGATCTCCGCGGCAGCCACCTGCGGTCCAGCGTTTTGCAAATGTCTGAGCATCATTTTAGTTGTATTTCATATCATACCCTGCCGTGAAGAAGAATAAACAGTAAGTAAAAAGTGATAGCATCGTTATCTTACTTTCTACAATAGTCTGTCATCAATGTCACATTTCTTAATGTTTCTCAGACGTCAAATTTTTCGAGTTAAATAAAACTAACAAAACTGAAAGTGGGTGGACTACTCAGAATGGCACCATCTGTTGGTGCTGTACAGAAGGAAAAAATCTGTGTTTGAGTAGACCTTTAGACCCTCAAGGGTTTCGAGTTACCACACGTTAATAGATCATTCAGGTCAAGAGGACATAAAGGAAAAGAGGAATCATGAATACTACAGTGTCGCAAAATAACGTCAACAACGATGAATGATGAAAATTATTTTCTGGACATGAAAAATATGTTTACTAATTGCACAAGTAAGTTGTCTGTGACCGAGTCAGAACTTTTCTTAACACTTCACGACATCAGAGCTGGCGATTTTTAATGGTGAATCCTCGTTTTATTCCATCACTGCGTTGTATGTTCCGCTGTGGGCCGCATCATTGAGTTCTTAACACAGCGTGGATTTGTATGCTTAGGGTTTACGACGGAACCGGAGAATGGCGGCATGAAACTTGTAGGTGGAGCATCGGGAAGTCAACTACTCGAAATCATAGGCCTTTCATCGCTCAGCCGATGATATTTGGATGGGTTGAGTGTAGCTGAACTCCTTTGTTGCAAACTTTATTTGCCTGGCAAGATGTCTTCACTACTCAAAACTCCTAAAAGTGATGACAGGTGCTATTATAAAAATATTTGTTAGGTACCTCTTATTCGGCCAGCACTTCGATGTCTGGATCTTACTCAGAGCCAATGATGCCAGTTGATGGTCTACAGTTCTTCGCCTTCGTGTTGTGGGCATTCATAGTTGTAACGATCGAGTCTTCTGGTATGAAGCACTATTAGGAGATTTTATTGGTACTATTATTTGAGCTCTCCTTTCGAGCGATGCTCCACTCAAGAAGAGATGAAGATTCTACGCGATACGACTACGAGGACACACATCGCTAGCACGAACGCCTGTGGGCCATCGACTCTGATCATCGGCTCTGAGGAAGAAGAAGACTTCGGGACATTAGCCGAATATAGGTTATATAGCAACCTCGTGTAAGCCGAACAATCTAACCAAACATACTGATAATTTATGATAAGTGAAAAAGAGTTTAATGGATTTCTATTACAAATATTTCATAGCCATTACTTTGATCCCGCCCTTCCGAATGGTTCCCTCTCACCGCGACTGAGATGTTTTGTTGGTTGTTGCTCTGTCTATAACCCTGCTCTAATTGAATTGGTGGTGATCGGTACTTTCCTACGACAGCCAGACCAGGAACCAGGCTGAGCCATTGTCGACGTTAGGTGATGAGAGGGAACCGATTACAGTCGACCAAATCATGAGTTGCACTGTACTTCATTGGAACCGGGTCGCATCAGTGTCTTCACGACACTATGATTTATAACAAGCGAGGACCATCGACTCGGATCGTCGGCTCTGAGGAAGACGAAGACGTCGAAACGTTAGCCGAAAATAAACATCATTATCAACCTCGTGTAAGCTCATCAAAGAAAGAATACATATTGATTAGTGATACCGAGGTTCAAGGAAAGTCGGTTTCGAAATATTACTACGCTTTGTGCTAGCTGATAATAACACCGACTTCTGCACTATGTGCGCGATGATTATGTCCGGAAGAAAAACAAGTTTTTATCACCGGACATTGTCATTATATCCACCATCAGCATCGTGTATAAAAGGTTATCACTGAGTAAGGATGCCTCATTCGAGGAGATGGCTCACTGAAGAAGACCTGACTCGACACGAAGGCGAAGCTGCCACGTCGAGACGAATAACAAGCGAGGACCATCGACTCGGATCATCGGCTCTGAGGAAGACGAAGACGTCGAAACGTTAGCCGAAAATAAACATCATTATCAACCTCGTGTAAGCTCATCAAAGAAAGAATACTATGATTTTTCTTGCTTCACTTACAACACCAGAATAGTCTCCTCGAACGCTGTTCTTGTTTAAGGCGTTTCCCACTTTAATGTTAACATGCTCGCACTAGAAGGTAAAAAGGAAGAGGGCTGGCATACGCTAATTATATGACGGGCCTCCTGTTATTTGTGGATGGAAAGCTGGGCTTCGCTGAGTTGCACCGTTTTAAGATTCTGGTGAAATGTCAGTCCATAAATTTTGGCGTAAACAAACGAACAATTATCGGAACTGATATTCTTTTTTTGAAAGACTCGACTTGATACGATGAAAAAAGACAACGTTGAAATTCAGCGCAAACGTCGAGATAGAAAAGTAAATTGCTGTTGTCGAGAACTTCTCCCAATATACACATATTGATAGAGCCTATTAAACAGACAAAGAGAAAGACGAAGCGAAGGATAAGCATGGTGTGGTGGTGGACACGTTAACCTCCAGAAAGGATAACTACGAGTTTCGACCTACGCCCCAGATAACAAATTTAATCATCCATACAGGTGGAATTTAATCATATCATAGCTCGTCATAGCCTGGTCCCATTTCTACACTCTATCACTGAATCGACCAACCCTTGTGCGGAAAACACTTCGTTGTGCCAGTAGACGATGTCGTCTTTTACGGATGAATGTTGCACCATTTGTAACCCAGACTCTTTATATGTAAACCCAAACGTCTAATCCCACAAAAATTTTATGTGCAACATTTAATGATACGATCGTGAACGTAAAGCTGTTGAATGTGACTGTTCAAATAGCTGCACAAATAATGGAGGATATAAATATGAAATGTGGTCGCTGTGCAAACAAAAGATTCCACTGGCATAAGTGGAAAATGTGTATTTGATAAGACATAGAATAAAAACAACAAAGAAATTCATTATGTGATAGTTGTCTAGAGAAGGTTAAGACTACAGAAGAACAGGGCGGAGCACTGGTAATTAGAGGACCTATTTTTTGCTTATTTTCTACAAAACACATACAACCAGAGTAGGACAATTCGTTGAGTGCTGTAGTATATACTTACTTACTTACTTGGATACTTGGATGCCTGTCCTCACTGGTGGTGCGAAACACAACATAGTCTCCATTTTTCGGAGTTTTGCTGGTTCAGCTATTGTGTTTCCCTTGAGTCCCGAAGTCAGCCATGCGAAAGTTTGCCCGAGGTCGTCACCACCGCAGGCAGTCCTCGCCCTTGTTGATCAGAGGGAGATTTGCCACCATGCCACTCTGATAACAGGACGGTGGTGGACCCTGGTAATCGTTTACTCTTAGCTAGCTTGCTGATGGAAACGTCGGACTTTTTCTCAACCTGGAAGGCCCTGTTGTGCGATGAATTCCCACCGTTGTACATCGCAGCCCGACACCCAGGAACACCTCCCAGCTACGATGAGGCGGTGAACTGTTGAGAGGCAGTGTACATTACGGGCTCAAATTTCGGGACTACTATTCATTGACACGTTTACAAATGTAACACCACATCTGTGTGTGTCAGTGACTGTTGTTGTTGTTGAGTAATTGCACGAATTTCGCTGGTTGCCTTATGAAAATCCGCCAGTGAGAAGTCAACCGATTCAAAGATTTCTGCATAAAAATTTGTGGACTGTAAAAACTACCGCTAAAAGACTTTCCACCGTCGAAGTTGTACACTTTGCTTTCGACTAGAAACATGGCAAAGGTGATGTAGCAAGTCAGTTGCTTTTCTTCTCCTCCCCAACAAGTCAACTATCAATCTTCCTACCTCGTAAGGACGATACTTTTTGTGAGTACTGTGCATCCGATCAAGCCAACGTCATGCAGTGACGAAACCGAGCATTTCTTATTGAAAAAACCCACATAAACATATTACTAGGAAAAATAAGATCAAGTGAACGAACATTGTTTGGCCATCCGAACGAATTCATATCGTAAAGTCGCTGGGGTTTGCAAATACAAACAAACACAGTTCTTTGAGGACAACAGCGCAACAGAGTGGGAAGACGAATAAAACACGAGTAGGTAACTACTTGCTAAGTAGCCAACAAGTTTTTAAATAAATTCAGCATGCAGATCATGATCAATCACGTCGTTTACTAGAAAAGAATATTTGGTTTCCTATCTCCATTGTAAAAGTCACACAACGAACCATCAACGGAAATTCCTCATAAAATTCTGTTTAGTGGTGCTGTGGGTACTGAACGGTTGCAGTGCGATGAATGCAATTTCTCTATTCATATGTTCACAAGCCAGCGCAACCTTTTGAACAACTGATGAGCGGGTGAAAGGAGACTCCACTGGTGTCCATCCGGGTCAGCCAGTGAATGGCGAGGGATCGTAGGTGGTATAGCTAATTGCCGCTGAAAAACGTTGTCCTCCACTTGTTCCTTACAGATAAGCATATTTATTGTGGGTTTCTAAAAGAGAAAAACCGTAGAACCTTTTCGTCTAAGGCAAGTGCTCCCTATGTTGTGCCGACGATAGCATGCAAATCGGAATAAATTAAGTTGAACTCATTCCCCAGACACTTAATTTTGTGTGGTGTTTGCCAAAGAAGATGAGTACTATGTGATTCACCTCAACCAATTTGCTCTATTATACGTGAGTTGTATGTGGTTCATCTCGTCAACAATGTGTTAGCAAACACGCAGTCATTTTTATATTAGTATAAATGAAACATTCCCGTTACTCTACTAAAATTATGCATTGGTGCTGCTAAACTAGAACGAGAGAGAAGCGACTGCATCCTTCTCATCATGTATGCAACTAGGTCATTTACACTGGAATATGCTTTCGTAAAATAGAGTTTTGATTGATTTAGAAATAACTCGTCTCATAAGACGTCTGGAGTAGTGCTTTTCTTATTTGTTTTTATATGTTCTTACGCATCTACATTACTTTCTTTATAAGTCCACCACTGTGCATCTTTTCAAACTTTTCCTACATGAATAAAGTATTAGGTCCAACCTAGTTGTAGAACTCTAGAATTCGTGTACCCAGATGCTCTGAGCCAACCTCAGTAGAACTCTAATTTGTTTGCTTTCATCGTGTGTAATGGGCCATCCTCCAATTCTCGAAATCGTCTTCACTTGGAAGAGAAGCTGATTACCAACAAGCAACTCAATAGGAGAGCACTTCTGAAACAGTTCAATTCGTGCGCACTGTGATCCGCTCTAGACGCTTCGTCCCTATGCGACTAAGAAGACCCACATCGCGAAGACGGACGGCTGTGCATAATCGACTCCAAATATCTTGGCATTGAAGAAGGCGAGATCGCTAAAACGTCAGTCGAAGTAAAATTTGGTGCCAACCTCGTGTAAGCGATCAGCGTGAAGAAATGAACTAACTTTGGTTTGCTTTTTAATTTTTCAGTAGAGGGCATCTTCCCTTTTACCAAGTTCTTCCGTGTGGTTTTTCGTCTATAGTAGCCTTGTTCACCGAAAGCCTTGGATATACATTGCACATAGTCTTGTGGTCAGCTTTCCACCCAAATTTATTCTACGTAGCACCGGATACGTTAATTAAGTGGGCCTTTTTCCAATTTTTTTCGGTTTCATTAGATATTGTCTGTTTGCTTCGTCTTACCAAAGTTGTCAAAGATGTTGTAAGAAGAAATCGATCTTAGCTGGAGACAAAATTTTTGGATATTTTCGATGAACGAGTATATTCCTGAAATGGATTTTTGAAACAAACTCATGTTTTGGTGAAATTCAGTATCGACTTCGTGGGCAGTTCGTCGAAAAGGCAGCAGCTGCTTGCGCTTCATCACAAAGACATATTACAGTTTGTCCCAGTGATACTTTCTCAGAAACGCTATTCCAAACCTGCATGAAGAAAACTGGCAGCACAGCACTTCATTCTTCAAACGGGCCAACTGTGGGCTGTGTGGCACCACTCTCGAGAAGAACCAACGAGAAGAGCAGTTGTGAGATCATTAGCAATTAAAATCTCGAGAGAGTTATATACAAAGATATAATGCATTCAGCAACGCTTTTGTAGAGAAAACCGGAAAAGGAAAAAGATGGAGAGCATGTTATCATTCATATTCTAAGCATAGGACGTGTGGGGAAACGTGTACATCGATGATCGAATTTTCTGTAAATAGTACAAAGCACGCAATTGCAAATGCCTTCGGTCTGTCAGAGAAGTCATCAACCAGTTAAGCGACCCGAAACTTCATTTTCACCTTTTCAGTTCGATTGATACTTCAGCCTCGGAAAAAACTGCCCACCACCCATTAAGCATTCTAAAGACTGCTCTAAAACCTAACTTTCATGCATAGTGTCTAGCTGGAGTGCGTAGGTGGGATTTGCCAAACCTTGCCCATCTTCGAGATCCAGAACGCTACATATCTTTTGGTAAACACAGATCAGCTTGTCGCGGAGTAGGAACAGCAGATGAGAGAAATGAAGAGAAATGTCGATTGGACCACAAAGAAAATTCAAGCGTCCTCTCGGAAGACCGCCATGGCGATGAACTACTGTGTTTATGATTGACGTCAAACACTTACATTCGCAGATGGAAATGCTTAATGGTTGATGGGTATGGTGCGCAGATGTCACTATATTCGAAACAGACCGCCACTGTAGACGACGAATTCGCGAAAATTTCATGGAAGGTGTGTGCTGGAGCCCTCTTTACTCGTGAAAACTGCACTCCAAGTCATCCAAGTATTGCCACAATATTCTGATGATGTCTTATGCTGCGGCTGAAGCAAATCTGTTTAATAAGCTGCAATTCTTAATGCATAGAATGATGAAGCTCAATCAATGCTGAGGTATGCACCATGCATTAGGCTCCAATAAGCATCGTTAGAGGTGGTTGAACGTATATCTGACCTTTACAATGACTCGTGGTGGCCTATCGATGTATCGAGCCAGTTCTGCTGTCTTCGCAGACGACTATCCTCCCAGGCCATCCCTCTGGTACCATTTTGCCGACCCCGGAGGGAAGGAGGGCTTGGTGAGTCTGTGGCGTGGGAATCTATCCCATGTGTTCGCACAACAGGTGAAGACGGCCCGTCGAAATATCCAAGTAACAAATATGAGCTCTCTACCAATTGAGACTGCGCGATGCCAAGACTGCACTGTTCCACAAGAGCCCCTTCGCAAAGTATAGGTAAATACAATTAACAATCTTACCATATATGTTGCAATTCCTATTTGTAATCGACAGTCCTCCCACATATTTTGTAATTCCTACATAAGTGCAATCATTTATTAAAAACTTGTGCCATCACCACAGGAGGGCACATTGTTTGATCATTATTGAAACAGTGGAGCAAAAATGTTTCTTAAGACGACTAAACTCAATGCTAACCTGTTTGTTATGCTTTGAAATGTATTCTCAATTGGTAGAGAGCTCATATTTATTACTTGGATACTTGGACGGCCCGTCTTCACTTGTTGTGCGGACTCCAGCACAATTTCCACTCTTCATTTATTCATTTTTTGGAGAGTTGCCAGCTGAACCATTGTGGTGCTTTGGAATCCCGAGGTCAGCGTGGCCGAAGTCTGCCCCGACTCGTCACAACCACAGGAGTCGCAGCACTTGTGGACCAGAGGGAGATTTGCCACCATGGGATTACTTTGATACCAGGACGGTAGTTATATTTGCTTATCAATTCAATTCAAAATTATGAGCTCACATCTTTAAAAAATTGGGACACGGCAACTAACTCAAAAGGTGTTAAGTAATATTTTCAGAAAATAGCAAACAAAGGATAAAAAATTACGAATTTTTTAAAACTTTTAGTCCTCAAATCAACAACTTTTGGAACAGTTACCTGACAGATGAAAAGGAGTGCTCCACTCGGATGATGGCGTCCAACTGCTTACGGTTATGGTGTTGATCCTCATAATGTGTTTTTTTGAGACGTTCTGGAAGATGAAGTTTGGAGCAAACTACGCAGACCTTGTTTTTTTCCGCACCTTGTCAGGTAAACATGTCAGAAAAAAAACAGAATTGCTGAAGCTATGTTAACCACCCTTCTATGAACATATTAGTTGTTGACGTAAGAAAACTTCAATGTCAACTGGGATCCGCGTGTTCAGGAATTTGGTGCTGTGCTTCGGACAATACTAGATACTTAAAGGGCTGATTAGAATTTTTTCTGCTTTTACCTTCTAAAGCTTCTTTGGCCATCCGTAGATCAAAGTTAAAATATCAATCATACCTGGCAGAGGTGATGACTGGCCTCATGAAAAAAAGCTTTTGCCTGTTTGTGCTTTGTTTTCCAACAGTGCTGTGAGGGAATCCGAAGACCGTAAGCAATTATTCGCTTTGAGACAATGAAATGATGTCGACAAGATGGTGATGTTGCAGTGATCACTTTCCTGATCTCAACCACAACCAGTCAGTAGAAAAGCTGTAAGTGCATCGAGCACTGACCCACTTACTGCGTTTCTATAAGCACAGAACGGACTCACAACCTAACATGATTGGTTAAACTGTATTTGTCTTGTTCTAGCCACCCTTCAAGGTCAAAAACGGTGTGGGCATTTCAAGCAGATGTCTTTGTTGTTAGCTCAGCCTTCAAAAACTAGACAATACAATTTTCTCACTGGCTAGACTATATTCGGGCGATAAGACGGGGCCATGAAACAGTGTGTGGTGGCGATTACTAAATATATAGTAGATAAACAGTGCTATTTTTTCCTACTTCTTGCAGAAACGGGCTCACGTTCACAGATTCATTCCTGCTAGCGATGTCGTGTGCAACTGTTCAAAGTATGTTGGTAGTCAGTTGCTAGAAGTTGTTGCATCGCTGTTTAGCCCTGGCATTGCACGAAATCTTCAATTCCGATTGTGCCAATCCTCGGTTGGTTCTGCATAAATGGCTAACGCTAACGTTTCTTCCGAGGGAACGGTTACAAGATTTTTCGAATCTGGCACTCAAGGACACGTCATACTCATCGTGTGCTATTTCATTCACTACCGATTTATTTAATTTAAGCTTTATTTGTCATTTGCTCAGAGATCTCAGATAACAGCTGCACAAGTTGCAGGGTAGCACGTGATCAAGCAAGACTTCATTGACTGAAAAGGAAAGCATAACACAAGTATGCTCAGGAGACGACCTGTGTCCTCGTAGCTATTGATAAAAAATTATTGTTGCTAGAAAGCCAAACTCGATGATATTTTTTTTGCGGAACCGTCTAGGAACGACGAATGTAGTAAACGAAGACGGGTGGCAAATCCTTGACATAGACCATTGATTTGCTGCAATATCTAACAATTTAAATGAATTGAATCCGGTTTTAATTTGTTGAACAATAGGTCAACAGGAGAATACGTATTTTGTAACCTATTAAGCTACTTATTCCATTATGGCCCTCTCAAGAATAATGGCAACGAGATTTCGGCCAATGACTTCGGGTCTCAATCTGGCCGCTAAGTTTTCAAGGCTAGTGGTTCCACATGCCATATTCGCTTCGTCATCATTGTAAATAAGTTTGTTCAGTCATTTCGATAACGATTGCAGCTGTTTCCACTTTTACATCAAACCAAGATCAGCCCAAATCTATCGTTTGGGCTGTATCATCATTTGGTATGTGTTCATTCCGCTTAGTGGCTTGAATAAAAATTTCATAATGAAGTGATCCCGCTGGAGCTGCTCAATGCTCCTGTTCCTCAAAGAAAATGACTGGCGTCATACCATCCATATGAGACACTTTATTGTTGTTGTTTTCAAAGACTAACTTTCTTCTCACCTTAGCAACGATAGTAAATCCTTCGTTCACTTGACGAGCTTTCATGAAAATATTAAAGAAAAATTTTTTTGCGATTAACGTTTGGGCACTTTCGTCTTCCTCAGAAGGCTAGTGATTCGTGCCGACTATTCCCCGCGCAACTATCTTAAGAGCTGGGTCTTCGTAGTCGTACGAAATCGTCGAGTCTAGAGGAGTTCAACGCAGTGTGAATGAGTGACCTCAATCGGCTGCGCACTTTCATTCAGTCCTGTACTTGACTAATTGGCCCATTGATGAATATTTGACTTCATGAAGACAGTCTATCCTACAGTAGTCAAATGCATGTTAGCCGTCACATAGCAAACCAACATATTTGGGCGTTTTTATAACAACCTTGTGTAAGCCTATCAGTACAACGGAAAATCCGTCTATACTCCTTTTACGGAAAGTAGCTTTGCACTGAAGCTGGCGTGCTCACTACAGTTTTGTCGAGCAATTCAGATTAGATGTGGAGTTTAGTTGTTGGAGATGATCACAAACTGCTGAGTGCTTCCCATCATGTTATCAAAGACTTTTGGTCGAATTTTTAGCGCAATCCATATATGCGAAGTACAACGACATGACAAGTCTTTCAGATTTGCCAGATGCAAAAGCTAATTTCCCGGATCTATATATCCACAATTTTATAGAAAAGACCGATTTTGGTCCACGTTTAACCCACTGAACCTTTAGAGGCGTATGTAGATTTCTTGGTTCAATTTGATATCTCACTATAGTTTGTCTTTCTACATCCTTATATTTCATGCTCACATTGTATTTACATGTTTCATATTATCCTTGTCTCGTAATGTGTATTTTTAGTCCGTGTCTTCTACTATCATTTTTAAAGGGCTCATCAGTTAGTTAACTTCCCTTTGTATACTTGCGTCGACAATTATACTTTGATATGTGCTTCCCATCACGTTATCAAAGACTTTTGGTAACGTGATGAGAAGCAGTGAACCCCGTGTGGTGGAAGGAAGGTGAGGGGAAGGGGTGCCCGCGCAGCGAAATCGCTCAAAAACCCCGTTTAAGCAAGAAAAACCGCAACAGCCAATTTCTGACGCGCGACAGTGATCGCACCGCGGTACCCGACGAGACGACCAGGAGCGGAACAACGTTCAATCGCCCGTAACTCCCGCAGAACCCGAATTTCAGCGCGCAAACGCATTGTTAAATATTTAAATATTATGCGGTCGATTTACTGTAGTGGACGAGCTACGGTAGCAGATGAATTCATATCATCCGAAAGTTCATGTGAGAAGACAGCCTTTCCTCTATTTAGCGCTTTGATATTTCCCCAATGTCCACATCAGAATAAGTTCGTAACCACCTCACGATACGCAATGGGAAAAGATAAAGGTTTCTTCATGGATGGTCTCATGTTTTATTTACAACGTATGGGAACCACATACTTCTTTAAAGTACCATTGCGTCCTCCCAACGGTTTACCGTCTCATCGTGGTTGGGATGTGTTCTTGGGTGTCGGGTTGGGATGCACAGTGGAAGGATTCGTTTTCCGGCAGGATCTCCCAAGCTGAGAAGGAGTCCAGAGTTTCTATTAGAAAGTCCAGGTAAGGGTAGCTAACTAGTCGCATGTTGGCAAATCTCCCTCTGATCTGCAAGGGCCGCGACTGCTTGTGTTGGTGACGACAACTGGCAGACCGACCAAGTTGACCTCGGGACTCTAGACAAACAATAGCTAAACAATCAAAACTCGGAAAAATAGAGCATGTACTGGCGCCTGCACAACCAATGATGGCGATGAGGACGGGCCTTCCAAGTACCCAAGAATCCAAATATAGATGGGTAGACAATTAGAATGCTGATTGAACTATACTTTTTCACGATATTGGTCAAAGCTGAAGAATTTCACTTTGCAATGATAACTTGGCGAAGTAGAAAACAGTGGTTAGGAGCTCTAACAATGCACAGAAGACTGTCGGTTCGATTCTTAATTCAGCAAACAACTGAAAATCATTATACAGGCTTAACATGCATCATTCTCCTCTACGATTCTTAAGGAAGTAGTGTTAATTCATGGCTCATCCGTAAGGGAATTACCAATGTTGGACGATTAATAGTTTTTCTTTACTAATAGTAGCTGTTAGGCAAGGCTCGTGTGGCGCAGTGGTTGGAGGCGCCCTGCTAAACACACGTGGAATCGATTCTCGCACCCATGGCCCACCAAGCCTTTCATCCTTCCGGAGGCGGCAAATTGGTGTCAGACTTGTCTGGAGGATAGTAGCACTAGCTAGATACATCGGTAGGAACCTCGGTCCATTATAAAGGCCAGATATGCATTCAATCACTTCCAACGGTTCTTGGTGAAGTCGAATATATGTCGCATCCCTCAGGGATTAATCAAAGCCAAGGGCTTTCTCCTTTATACTTTAATAGTAGCTGTGACTGCTGCATGTTGAGTCAAAACTTAGCGATGTTCTCATGCATTCAGTTTAATGCTTTCTTCAGAAAAATAGATTGATAGCTCGTATATAATGCTGAGATATTTGCAAAACTCCGGACTGCAGGTGTATGCGGTGGGGAGCGAACGCGCTCTATTGTCCTTACCGGGGAGCAGCGCACTTCACCACCACACCATCCGGGTCTTTCGTTTTGCCTGTCTCTCAGTTAGTTCTATCGTTCCCCACCGCATACACCTGCGGTCCGGAGTTTTGCAAATATCTCAGCATTATATACGAGTTATGTTTCGCAACATACCCTGCCATTAAAAAGAAAAAACGCAGTAAATAAAAGGGTTAAGGTTTAAATTGATAGCTTCATTTGATTTTTACTATTTAACGACAAAATTCAATATTGCTAATCATGTATCTTCAGATGCTTTATTACGCTCTATTTGTTTCATTGATTGCTATAATACGCGGATCCGAACATGCAAACGTAACATGTCGAACGGCAACTAGAAGCAGTTAGTATGTCCTTACAGTGAGCATGGTGAATAGAAGGAAAAAAGAGAGCAGTGAAAGAAGAGAGCGAGGAAAAAGAAATAAGATGAATGATGAGAAGTACTGAGCAGAGATTTCCCGTACATTGCCATCATGGTCATTAAGAGTGCTTCGCCGGGCAGTGTCCGACAGGATACACCTGTCTACAAAATGACGAGTGCTGCGAAAACAGTGCAGTCGTTCTGCCACGTGAGTTCTCTATTCATCCATTACAAAGAATCACAGAATCGTAACTCCCACGACCGACTTTCTATTAACCTCGGCATTGATCAAGTAATTCTTCGTATTTTTGTTGAAAAAACGCGAGGTGTTTGCTCAACAAAAATACATAGAATCGTAGTTTTCATTCGAAAAAAGAGTCTTGGATGGAAACCAGAGGCTGCGTACCACAGTAACCGCAATACCGATCAGTAGGAGCGAAACACTACCTTGACCCCTCACCGGCCTTGTCAAATCTCCAGGCATCTAAGGAAATGAACACGAGAGTCGTTTTGGATCAGCTCACCTCCTTCAATAAGAAAACACGCAGCGACTGCCTATGATGATCTCGACACACTGTGGCACAGTTATCCTAGAACACCAGGGAAAATCGGATCTACCAGCAATCAGTGACATCCACAAGAAATATCAAATTCTTGCGCATTTGCTGAACTCGCACACAAAATCTGAAAAACTTCGTAGACGGTGGATTCGAGGGAACGAGTACTAGGAAGTACTAGGATCAGAAGTACTAGGATCCGCACAACATGTTATCAGATCGTGATAAAGAAAAAACATTTAGGAAGGACCACACGGTACTAGAAAAGCTGGTAAATAATGTGGCGATCGACGCTCATACGAGTGTGAAAACCTCTCGAATCACCAACTAAGTTTTACCGGCTTTCACTTTAATCGATCTTCAAAATTAAAGCGTAAGGGAAAAACAAAACAGCGACTCAAGTAAGGAATTTGTGCTCATAGTTTCTTAGGCAGCAGTAGTTTTTCTGGATGAATTCGTATAAATTATTAGGCTTTGATCAATTCCTGTAGGGTGCATCATATATTCGACTTCTTCAAGCATCGCTAGAGGTTATTGAATGCATATCCTGCCTATAAATGACTTGCGGTGGCCAATGGATCGAGTCAGTGTTGATGCCTTCCTAAACAAGTTTAGTACCAATTTACAAACCCCAGAGGGATGGAAGGGTTGGTGAGCGTTGAACTGGGACCGAACTAATAATCCATTGCTTGTCACCTAATTGTGCACGACTCCTAATGGTAACGAATGCGTGGTTATTATAACTATGTTGCTTGTGACGTAATTAATCCACTAAATATCTTAATGAGGAAATTTATCCCAAAAGCATTGACAGATGTTTAAAATTTTTCAACATTTCTTCCAAAAAATTTCTATTCAGACCATCTCAAAGGTGACAGTGTGACACATAATTTTAATTTTGATTTTGCATCCAACGACACATTGTTTCATTTCAGTTTAGTTCGACCCAGAGATAAGTTTCAGCTGACGAGTGCAAAGACTACCTGGAGCACTGCGACGTGGTGAAATGCGACCACGCGGATTTTGTGGACTTCGCTCGTGCGAACTGCGCCAGAACTTGTAACTTCTGCTTCGCAAACTCTACGCTTCCACCAGGTAAGGCATTCTCGTTCACGAACGGATTTTTTCTTAAGCTCAAAAAATGTTTGTTGTCATTAAAAAATCTAGCAGTACAATTCATCAATGTCGTATCCTCTCACGTCGCACCCATTTCGTTAAATCCTTTTTGCATCGAACATTTTTGAATAGTTTGACATCAACGGCACCACTACAGAACACTGCGTTATTGTAGTTTTTGTGACGCCGTGTTATGTGTTAATCTGCATCACTAGTGATTCGATTAATCGTTTAATGATTTGAACGCGTGCCATTAACTTCTCATTCTTCCATCCGTTGCGCCTGGTCGGTTGAATAGGTCACGAGCGGTATAACATTTTTCACATTAAACCTTTTATTTTTACCGCTCTAGTTACTGGTCACTCACATGATATTTGTAATGCTATAGTACGGGGTTGGGTATATCTAATTTCAGGTGTTGTGGCTCCGCTGATGTAGACGTTGGTTTAGTTTTTGAAAGTGGCCTGCAATCACTTGGCATGTTGTCGAGGTCACTTGATCATAGAGGTTTAAATAAATCAGCAAGCAAAGTATACATGAAACCGCTCAATGGCGAGTATATTTATTAATATGGCGCAAGGAAAATGGGAACCATATCCTTTAAATCCATCTGGATCTTCGACCCAATACGTGTGTGCTCATGGCTGAATTTTTTCCTCTCCCACTATCGCTACAAGATGCTAATTTATCTCATTGAGAGATTCCCAACTTGCTAACGGTGAGCATACGTTTGTGCCCACAGGAATATGAGCGGATAAAAGGCAACCTTGTACTCGCCCGCTTTTGTGAGGCATTTGTGAATTCAATGAGAAGACTTCCTGTAACTATTGTGCAAGCTGATATATACCTCTTTATTTACGTACGCATGTGAGTACGCGCAAGTACACATGTGCTTATGCAAATCTGGATAGCGTCCTGAATGTTATTTCAAGGTCAGGGGCAATATTCTACATTACGAGCTTATTTGTTGGTGGTGATTCGGAACAGCTTCAGAAAAATAGACCTCATACCTACACTAGATGGTTCAGCAAGTCAGTGTAGATGTATCAAGAAGGCAACGATGAGCTTAGCAAGTTTCTGTAGGCAATATTTACTTACTTACTTGCTACTTAAACGGCCAGTCATCACTAGTTGTGCGGACTCCAGCATAATCACCATTTTTCGGAGATTTGCTGGTTAAGCCACTGTGGATTCCTGGAGTCCCGAGGACAGCCTGGCCAGTCTGCCCCAGGTCCTCACCACGACAGGCAGTCGCAGCCTTTGTGGATCAGAGGGAGATTTACCACCATACGACGGTGGTGGATCCTAGTATTAGTTTACTCCTAGCTAGGCTTCCTGATGGAAACGCTGGACTCCTCAGTTTGGGAGACTCTGCTGGGACTACTGGGTAAAAAGTGGTCAGTTAAGGAAATAATTAATCTTTTTACTTTTTACCTAGTTGAGGTCTTAACTCGAGTTTCTGCAGTATAGCGGAGAGCTAGGAAGATCATTCAGTAAAGAGGTGAACTTGTAACGAAATGGTTAGCGGCGAAGTGTAGCGGTTCAGATTGATGTAGAATATTAGCCACGAGGGTCTTTTAGTTGTTGTAGTTGATCTACCAGCCTCAAACTTGGGTAATTACCCAACTACAACAACTAAAAGACCCGCGTGGCTAATATTCTACATCAATCTGAACCGCTACACTTCGCCGCTAATCATTTCGTTACAGAACTTTCTGCTGGTTAATTAGTCGGTTAGCTCCCTTTGAGCTTTATGAAGGGCTAATTCTGCTTCACCTCTATTCTTTAATCACTCCTTCATGTTGATTTTCATGTCTTGACCTAAGCAGCAACGAGTTTTTTTGAAGTAGATTTTCATTCTACTTCCGCCTTGTTTCTCCACTTTTCTGGCTTTGTTTAGCTCTTTGACCGTCGCCTCGGCTTAACTGGCGCTCCTCAAAAAGATGCTGATATCGCTAGCAGTGAAGAATTGCAAGGAATTCTCCATGAATACTTTAATCGCTGTCGTGTTATATTTATTACTATTTCTAAGTGACTTTGTTATTAATAGAGTAATCCAGAAAAGAGCTTTGCTAAGAAGGTGTTGTCATGTTTGACATTTTTTTTCTAGAATTGGGAGAATATGCCACGGGAAAGCTTTATTTTCGTGGTGCAGTTGTTTTTTCCTCCACGGGCTGACAAAAATCCCGTTATGTAATTGGCGTACTTCGGTCTTCCTACTTTTTGTCTCGTCTAGAACGATCATTTGGAAATCGAAGCAGTATGAGGCCTGAAAAATAGTGTGAAGGCTACATTTGAGCGGACTGCTGCTGTAGACGTACAAAATGTGATGGACTCCACTGCTTATATTTTTATCCATTTGCGATGACGCCTGTTTAACTCAGATGTTCCACTGACCGCCTATTATCGGTTGTTTCACCACCTGACGTCGTGTGTAAAAGCTATAAGTACACTTGGGATTGATGCTGATTTATTGCTGGTTAAGGTATTCACTGTTCTGGGATGAACCGAAACAGCTTTGTTGAAGGCCTCTCATGTCGTCACCACAGACTGACGTCAGCCATGTGGATTAGCAGAAAACTTTGTTTCTTTTCAGCTGGTTTGCTACCAAGACGGTGATGATTTGTGCCATTGGTTTGCTCTTAGCTGCGCTATCAGATGGCTCTGTACATCTTATTATCAGATTGGCAACCCTGCTGCTGAAGGAGATAAACCTCAAGCTGTGTGTGCATTTTACTTTGACAAACACGAACACCCCCAGGCATGATGAGGGTTTAAAACGCTGGGCAAATTAGTCAGTTATTAAATTATAAAGTTGCTATGCCTTAAGCATTATTGCAAATTCTCCTAGAAAACTGCTTCTCCTCCTACTTAGGATACCGCTTTTCGTTACTACTACATGTAATGTTTTTTAGAGTACGCTTGCACGGACTTACTGGATGACTGCAATGAACGTATGAAAATGTGCCGTGATATTGATTTCATCGATATCATGGCAGTGTTCTGTCCTCGCCTATGCTCTCTTTGCACTTATAAGCCCTCCGATGGCCAGTGTCAAGAGCTTGTTCCTGAGTGAGTACTCGTTCTTGTTCATTTAAAGCCGATTTCTTTAAGATTCCAGAGCTAAATACATCCATAGGAATTAAAGTTCAACGTGCGCTGTGTTTAGCAGATTCACGACGTGATGACTTCAAGTGGAATCAAAGAATGAGAAAATAACAGGCATTTTCAAAGTCAAGACAACATCTCTGATTCTACTAAGCTTTATTATTTGGAAGAAAGCCCGTTAGACTTTAAATTTTTTCTTTTGCCTACTCTTTTTCCATGCATATGAATGTGAAAGACAGCCACAGACTGCTGAGAAACTAGCAAAGCTCGGGATTAAGAAGAGATTCGAACCAGCGATTACCCCTTTCCGGGGTGCACGTGCTGTCTAGTGCACCAACAAGGCTTTTGCTTTGACTTATAGTCAGCCAGTTTCTCACTCTAACGGCGCCATCAGCAAACACCAGTCAAAGGAACTCATCTGGGGCTACAAATTGGCATTGAATTCTGTCAAGCTTACACCGATCTAAATCACAACGTTTTAACGTTTTCATCTTTTGCATATCCTTTTTTTATTGAGGAGTGAAGCCATTACAATATTCGGCCCTAGTAGATAATTTTAATTCCTTTGTTCCACCACAATAAAATCCCAACTTTCAGTAACCTATGAAACATATTTTTTTCGATCTTTTTTTGTGCCAGTGCTCCTGTTTCGAAAATGTAAGGAATTGAAGGAACGGTAGGGATATGATGGTTTCTGCGCTTGTCCCACCTGCGTCAAAAGCTGTAAAAAATTAGTTTCTTAAAATTTTCGTAATCTTTCGTTATTTTTCAATTATTCTTATTGCTTTGGATTAATTTCATGGGTCAAAAGATTCACGTACTTGAAGACTTCAATCTGAAACCCATTTAAAGCCAAAAAGATAATTTGTGAAATACACGTGCTGTTAAGCGATCGAGGATAAATCTGTTCTGTAGGCATGTGAAGTTTTCGACTTCTCCACTACACTATTAAATGGAGAAATTATTACCAGTCGTCGGAAAAGCGGCTTCGTCTTGAACCCGCTAACCTGTTATTAATTGTATAGGTGGAGCTCTGAAGTAAGGGAAGAAGTTATTTCCGTTGAAAGATCCTAGCCTTTTCTGTCATCCAATGATTTTTCCTTTTTGGATACACAGTTGGCGAGCACTATTAAGCGCTTCAGTACCCATTGTTCGGTTTTCAAAACCACTACATCTAATGCTTTTCTCTTTCAGTTGTTCTTCACGCGATCATTTCTGCAACTCACCGAAGACATCGGACTTCCAGAAAACGGTCGGATGCGGAAAAACGTGCGGAAAGTGCTGAATAAGCGAAAAAAGAACATTCCAGTTCTTCCGTTTTTGTTCTCATCCATGAGGCTAAATACCAACGTTGATATAATTTTTATCTCATTTCATGTTCAACACGAAGGACATCCATGAACAAACCAACCAAAAACAATAAAACAAAGATCAACGCAGAGATCATTCATCGTTAGCACATTTTCAATATCACATTGGAGAAGAAAACTGTACAGCGTGAGCCCTCTGGTCATAGACATAGGCTAAGATGATGCGACACATCAGTGCGAACCAACTTGTACCAGACGGATCAACGTCATGCTCCTTTAAAGGTTACGACTGGAATTTGTCACACGTAACATTTGTCGATTTCGTGCGAAAGAAACACATAAGTTTAACGAAGAAGTACTAAATGGTAGTAGGTTAACTAGGAAATAACAACTGGTGATGGGTCAATTATCGCTGCGGCGATCGGTTTCCCTCCACAGCAATCCAAACTCTACACATGGACCCAACATTTAAACCTGCCTTATTATGAGTAATAAAATGTACTCACTGATGTCAGGGTAGCTACAGCGTTGGACGCCACTTATTTTACACAAAGAACAATTGCAATTCGTCTATGAAAAACTTGCGAGAAGTTTCGTTTATTCAAAAACGTGGCTCAGGGAATTGTGAGTGTATAAGTTCTTTATAGCGATTACACTTTTCCATATACCCTTACGAAAGTGAATACACTTCCTTAGAGCTGGAAAAACTTTGTTTTTCGTAAGCGAACTCAGCGACCGTCGCCACTACTCCTTTGTCATCAATGGACTGCAGTCATTGGGACGATGTTGCGCAAAATCGCCTTCCACTAGTTTGTTTACCTGAGGTTGTGACTGCTGGCTGGTCTAAAACGAATGATTTTAATGATTGTGGTCGTAAACAATACATATATACCTGTTCAAAAGTAGCACGTAAGTTGTACATATATGTACAACATTGGATGTAGACGGGTAGCATAGTGGTGGTGGTGCCAGTCATACTGAGCACGTTACTGGTTCGATCCCACCTCAGGCTCACCAAGCCTCTCATCTCTTCGGTGGTGAAAAACTGGTACCAAACTTCTCTAGGAAAAGATTGCTACCGGACTTGTCCGGGAAAAAATCGCTCTCTGCAATCCAATTAGAAACGCTCTGGCCCGGCTACCTATGGAGTCCAGGGGCAGTCGACTCAACCATCATTCTACGACATTCAAAATAAAATGAGAATGCTCAAGCAGCACCCGAAGACGCACGTAAAAAGTTGGAAGACCTTCGTGGATGATGGATTTGAGGAAACGAATCGAATGTGAGAAATGCTAGGATCTGCAGAGTACACATGAAGATGGGTCGCATGAAATAAAATTTAAAAAAATCGGTGTATTAGAAATGGCTGCAAAAGATGCTAACCTAATGAAATGAAAAGAAATGCAAACGAATGACTTCACATGTAACCGGCATCATTTATGATAAACGTTGAACTATCTTGACTCCTCTACCTATCAGAGATGCAACGCATCTAACGGTATCGAGGAGCTGAAGAAAAAGAAGTTAGAAGAATCAAAGAGACCCATACCATGTAAAGTTTTTCGTGAATGAGATGCTCCAAGCAGTAATTTCTAAACCGACCGTCATTTAACCTCGATTGTAACATAATCAACATCTGTATTAATTGTTGAGCTTTCACGAAGTTGATGAATTGCTTTCATTCGTTTCGACGTTTTCGTCTTCGCTTCACGCTTCAAGCAGTGTCAATTTCTTCAGAAAAAGGCTTGAAATAACTAATGAAACGCACGAATTTACAAAAATCTCTATCAGGAAAAATGGTGAACGTATTTGCCAAAACTTTGCTGGTGGACACTAGCGAAACCGTGGGCAGGACGTTGAATTCCGTTTTCAAAGATTCTTGGCGACGATCGACGCTCTACATCTTATTCCGATTTCAGCAAGCCCAACATTATTGGATTTCACTACGATATGAGTTTTGCAAGGTAACAATATCAATCAGATGTTTGTGTTAACGTACCGAACCGAACAACAATGCGAAGGACTAATATCCCTAAAACCCATCATCTTTCTTGTCAGCATCGTATTTATAATTGTCCCTCCACATGAAATATGGCAGGATGACGCCTCGGGTAGCGTGCAATTAATGAAGCACGCAAAGAAAGATAAACAAGAACTAGAACAAAACAACTTCGTTTTCATTGAAATTTCGTGTAGAAATAAATGTTGTAAAAAAAGATTTACTCAGCAGTTCGAGCCATTGAACCCTTTCAAAATGTATTCAGTAGCTTCGAAAACACGCAGCGGTAAGTGAAAGCTCCGTCTCCCCACTGCTTTAAGTTGTTGACAGAAAATTGAATCTATTCAGGTCATATTTTGCTTCTCAACTCTGCAAGAACTAAACTTGTTAAGGAATTAGGCAGACAATAGTATGCGAGGATAATTGGTTGTGGGCAACACCGCCTACAATATGAATGTCCGCGATTCGCAATCAGCTGTCATGCCGACTCAATTTCCTTTACCCACCACAATCGTTGACACTTGCCATTTTTACGATTTTTACAATAACTGCTTAATTCTGAAGCCATTCACCTGACTCACACGACGATTCGCCTTCTCCTGGCGTTTCACATCCCGCTTGAGTAGTCGTAAACGAAGGCGCTTCTCCAACCATCTGAAACACGCATCCATTAGATCTAAGCCGATGGATTAACTACGAAAGCGAATTGCACAGGATGTTTCCCAGTGTCTAGTGTACTTTGCGCTTCACTAATAATCGTCTCTTCAGTATCGGATTGACAACAGATACGTTTTGACTAATCATGTCGAAGCTAAAGCAAAGTCGGTTTTTAAAATATTGTTACGCTTTGTGCTAGCTGATAATGACACATACTGGACCAGGGCGGATTGCAGGGAGAATAGCCGACGGATTTGTCAATACTTAACCAGCATAAACAACCATGCTGTAACAAGAATGTACCGCCGAGTGTGGTTCTTCATTCGAACGGTGCTCTACTGGATCATCCCGATGTGAACACGAAGACCACACATCAGAAAAAAGAGGATATCTGGACAATCAGTTCGGTTTAATCAGGCTCAGCAGAAGCAAAAGAGGCAGGAATGCCAGCCCAGCAAAGTTTTTTTTGTCAAACTCGCGTTAACTCTCAGCAGACTTTTTGATTTTCTCATCTGAATAAATCAAAAATACTTTGAAACCAGAAAAGTTTACAGACCAAGGATATCTGCATTGACTTGGACAACTTATGCAATACTGACCTATGTCCGTATTTATTCCTTTTTTCTTGGAGCGATTGAATCATTCAAATTCACCGTCTTGTCATCTTGGTGATATCAATACAGGGTTTTCAAACTACACTGGACGAATATATAAACAGCTGATTAATAACAGCTGATCAAAGTTTGTACGAGTGAGGCATTTCTTGTGTTTCGATCAGAATGAAGTGTGGGCGAAAACGAATTTTAGATAGCTATAAAATAAGAGATAAAACGTTATGCGCCTATAACTCTGTTAGGTATGTGCAGTACATTCCATTCATTAAGCATAGCAGTGTACCAACTCAGTGTGTTTAGCCTACCAAATAACTCTGGAAATAAATTCTGGAATTCAAAAGGAAATACCGAAAACGAAACCACGAATGGGCCAAAATGGCAAAGGCTGTTGGTTTGAAACCATCAGTTATCTCTCAACTTAAAGTTGCTTTACCAACATGCCCCGTCTTGTACTTACTTATAAAAACTCATAAGTTAGTATCCAGCGATGATCTTGCGTCTACCGATCCATCACTATTTAAGGTTAGACCT
>UYYA01000388.1:0-62001 GCA_900624975.1 Angiostrongylus costaricensis
CGTGTCTGCTTATTGATGAAAAACATTGAATTATCAATTAATGCCGAGGTTAACAGAAAGTCGGTCATGGGAATTACTTCAATGAGTCTTGTTATTGTGTGGATGTGGTCCATCGTACTAAATCCTTTCCGAAACTGCTTTTTCACATGGCTGTCCTTCGTCCAATGTTCTGTCAATCCTCTTTAGGATAACTCGAGTGAAAAGTTTATAGACGACAAACAGCACGCAGATTGGGCAGTTGCTGCAGATATCTTGGAGGTTACCCTTCTTGAACAATAGCACAGTCTTTCTGGACAATGGCACAGTTTTCCATTGAGTAGGGCCTTGAATTCAAACAGGTAACGTGTGAAGAGCCGAGCCAGTATGTTTACGAGGACTGGCGGAAGGTTCTTCAGGGATTCGGATTTTATCCTGTTCGGAGCTGGTGCCGCTCGATTTTTCACTGACGAAATCGCATGTCAGATTTCGGAAGGGAGAACCCGTGGTGCGACATATGTATCCTCTTTTTTTCATATGAGGGTATGAGGACGTGGCTATCGAAAAGATTTGGGTATTATTCGTAAATGATTTTTTCCATTGCCTTTCTGGACGCTGTAACTGTTCCATCTGGGCGTCTGAGTGCAATCATGTTGGTCTTGTAACTGGTGAAGCTTCGGTGGGATTTGCGAATGCTTTTCCCAACCTCTGCAGCTTCGACCATTACTGCTGCTCTTCTCTCTTTAAGATGTTCTTCTATCGTCTGTCTGCATTGTTTTGCAAGTTCGGGCATTAGATCGCGGTTGCCTGCAGCTCGTGCGATTGCACGCTGGCGTATCAGCTCGTGTTTCTAGAGACAGACGTCCCTTGGTGACTTTCGCACTCTCATCTCTCATAGCGCTAACGAGAAGATGTTGAATGAGCCGATTGTATCCCTCGATGATGCCATCAAGAACGGCATTCTTCCAACAACCAACCAATGAACTGAATACGTCCTAGGAACTTCGTCTATTGAATTTGCACGCTTTTCGTCCCTTCCGCGAGAAATGAAATCATTATGCGAAGGAGACAGTGATTTTATCCCAGAAAAAATTTTTGGGCAACAGCGACGTCGGTTAAGCAAAAGTTCGATTTACTATAATGTGTTCTATTTCGTTATAGTTTTCTCTGTTGGGAAAATTTCACGTCCAACGTTAGAAGTCGTGCATCGGAAATTGCGAGTTACCACCAATAGTCTTGGTCGTCATGATAAACTCGGGTTCACGCTGCTCGTTACATTCTAATCTATGTGCCCCATTTTACGTTCTTCAGACGTTTTCTTAGACCAGTCTTAATGTTAAAATCTCTAATGATGACCGTTAAGAACGTGTAGTCTTTTCTGTAGAACTTCTCCAAGTCTAAATAGAACGTTTCAACTTCTTCCTCGTCACAATTTGACGATGAAGATTGTCAAAGCCAATATTAATCCATAGCTCTTTAATCGAAAACGTCCGATTCGGCTTGTTAATTGTTCGAATGAATCGATGTTCATGGAGAAACTGGTACTGACGAGAACGCCGACGCCGCAGACTCCTCTACTGTCGCATGTTCCGAGGAACACTTATTCACCGGTGTCATAGACGTCATTGAATGAGTGGCGTCTTCTCGTCTCAGTCGGTTTAATGGTATTATACTTTATACTTCTTGGATGCATGGTGAAGTCCTCTATCCAGTGCTCAGATGCAAGTGAGCGTGTAGACATCGTTACCCTAGTCTTTTAAAGTTTAGGCACTCTGTAATGGGGCTGAGATTTTAGTGGGCTCTCTGTACTGGTTCCACCTTAGACTTCCGTAACCAGACTCTTTCGGGGTCAAGAAAACTACTCGCATTTGTTTCACTATGTTTAACATTTACGCCGACGCTAAACGTGCTATGCTACCAACGTGAGGGTTGGGTATGCTCACGGGCGGCTTGCCATTCCCTCCCGGAGAAGGCGGTGAACCTATTTGTTGGATGCCACTTCTAACCGTCTTCCATATATGTTATGGTGGAACGGCTAGATTATATAGGAATACCAAGTAGTTAAGATGATTCGGTCGGAATTTGCTGCTCGCTTTTGTGTATGCCACGCGGGACTTCTTGTAAGTAGTAATCACAATGCCGGAAACCTCAAACTTGGGTAATTAAACCGTTTATCATAATTATACAACAATCATAACAATACAACTCTGCAATTAATGTAACAATGATACTGGTTATGGGTAGGCGCAGCCTGATCACTGGTGTTCAGGTTGCTTGTGAGTGAAGAGATTGGCGTAACACTTTTACTACATGAGATGGATGTGACGCACGAATGCGATGACTTGGGCAGCATCGCTGTGACATGAGCTAGCTAACCGTGGAGCCGTTTATATACCTTTGCGCTGGGCGGAGTCAGATTACAGTAGGCGGAGTTGGGCTACAGTAGGCAAAAAGACGGGTGCTGGGAGCATTTCACAAGCCTTGCAATCTGATAGGGCGATATTCAAAGCCTAGGACCGTAAGTGCAGATATTTTACGAGATAGGCGCCTGCGAAATGTTAGACATACGGCTATCAGATCGTCATAGAGAAAAGGTCATGGGAGAAGCATTTGAAATGTTTGGAAGGGTTATCAGATCGTAGTGGAGAAGGTCATGGGAGAAGCATTTGAAATGTTTGGAAAGGTTATAATTGATTTACATAGAGAACATTCCAATATTCGTGAAGAATGTTCTCTATATATGTTATATTTTTTTATTTTTTGCCTACTATAATTTCGCGGCAGGGTACTAAGCGAAATACAACCACAACATTGCTGAGATATTTGCAAAACTCTGGACCGCAGGTGTCTATGGTGGGGAACGAACGCGCTATTGTCCTTTCCGGGGAGTAACGCGTTCACCACCACACCATGCGGGTCCTTTGTTTCGCCTGTCTCTCAGCTATTTCTATCGATCTTTGCCACAGCAATCACCCGTCAGCGGGATTGATCTGGGGCGCTCATATCGGCATAGGACCCAGTTAAGCTGAGGCTGTAGTTGAAATCACAATGTTATACCGGCAAAGATCGATAGAAATAGCTGAGGGACTGGCGAAACAAAGGACCCGCATGGTGTGGTGGTGAACGCGTTACTCCCCGGAAAGGAAAATAGCGCTTTCGTTCCCCACCATAGACACCTGCGGTCCAGAGTTTTGCAAATATCTCAGCATCGTTGTGGTTGTATCTCACAATAGTCACATGTTAAACACAATGCTGGGATATTTAAAGGATATTGTGGTCGTCTTCCATATACTCCCACGTGATTTCGTTTCAGGCCTTTGGCCCAATTGACTCCTAGAATACAATCCGCATAAACGAGAATACACCCATACACGCATGCATGATCGGCGCAGCAGTAACAGGGAGTCACTTGGATCCATCCGCACCTCAGAAAGAGAGGCTCGCTTTTGGTCCGCGATTAGACCCCTATCTGCCACCTTGGGACGTGCCACGTTTTCTCAGTGCTAACTAGCACGAGATCCTTCTATTAGGGAGGTCTGTGGATCTTATACATAAATATACATTTACATTTATATAAATACAATATGACTTGAGTAAAGTCTTTTTAAGTGTTTTTGAAGACATTGCTTTTATCACGCTCTTCATTTTGATTCAACTGACAAAGCTATGACATGAAACGCGATTGCTTTAAGTTGGAGGGCCACATTTCTCGAAGCTCTTACGCATTGGAATAAATGCACTTGATCGTGAGTTTGTTGGAGTTAAAAACCAACAAATCAATTTGCAAGTTTGTAAACAATCTAAAGTTACTCCCACGTCCGACTTTATATTAACCTCGGCATTGCTTAAATAATTCTTTCTACTTCTGTTCGGCAAACACGAAGTGTTATTTTATTTCTTTATTTACGCACAGACTGACGTTTCGGTGGATTTCGCCTTCCTCAGAGCTTGGAAAGGTCAAGTTGACTGCAACCTACACGGCCAAACATCTCCATAACCGAACAGAGAAAATGCTGAACCAAAATTTCAATCACATTGAACACAGAGTCTCTGCACACTTACCGCTTCCTATGAGTCTTTCACTAAATATTTCACGTGGAGATCAACCGCACAGGGTTCACACGGAATCGTATTGTGTAACGTTCGTAACCGCCTATGCGATCGTCTATGTGCAACGCAGAATAGCATAATTTGCCCCAATGGTAGAGACGGTGACTGCATGAGTTCGGGTACAGTCTATCTGATTTCTTGTAAAGCTTGCAGGGACGTATTGTCTTTGTCTTGTATTGTCTCATCAGTGTCGTAAAGATGTATTCATTGTGTACTGGTGTCACATTTATCCCTAATTATTCTATTTTTGAAGCGGTCACTTCTGGTGATCAAGCACGGGCAAGGCATAAATGTGAACTATGCAGTGACTTTAGCTGCCCTGTTCCCTTCTTTTCATCAGCTCATTCCTTAAAACAATTTGTTCAACTTCTTGTAAACAACGGATCAAATTTTCACATTAAGGACACCGTGTCACCAATCGAAGGGCCTCGAATATTCACTAACTCTGCCGGTGCTTCATTTGAAACCGGTTTTCCTGCGGTGAGCTGTTGGGATTTGTTTGAACTTCGTTTTAATGCAAAAGTCGATAAAAATCAAAGATGACAGTTTGATTGGTAGCTTCCCAATATGTGGGTGTCAAAAATAAGAAACGTTGAGAATTGTCATGCCTTGGTGGTAGGTAGGGAATTCTTGGGTTTATGTGCTGCTAGTAGGGGAGCGTATAATTCAGCTTTCATACTACAGCTTTAACTGACTGCCAGCAATATTGGGTCATCCGCTCGGTGCTTTCCATTTCTTCCCCATGTGTTTTACCTTCGGTGCGCAACTGTTTTGCTCACCTTCGTTAAGCTGATGTTACCTTCTGTTCGTTTCACTACTCCGCTGCAAAGTTAACAATAAGATAGGGGACACTTTGGCAGTCAACGAAGCAGTAAGCTCATAAAAAAGGTAAAGCTTTCGGCGTTGATCTATTCCATGCATTCGGTTCCTTAAGCATCGTTGGACGTGAGTGAATGCATGCGAATATGGCCTTTCCTATGACTCGCGGTGGCTTACCGATGCATCGAGCCAGTGCTGCTATCCTCCCAGGCAAGTCTGGTATCAATTTGCCGACGCCAGAGGGATGGAAAACTTGGCGAGCCACAGGAGCCGGATCGATCCCATGTGTGTGTAGGAGGACGCCTCTGGTCGTCGCGCCACACGCGCCAGTAAACTCGTATGACGTGAATATCTTCGACACGAAGACCAAGTGTGTTCAACGAGGGATTCTTTTTCAAAAAAAACCATAGTATATATGTCATTTAGTTCTTACCCTTGTATTTTTTGAGCGCGTGTAGGGCAATCGTTAGAGGTGTCTCGCTATACAGATGTGCTCATTGGTTCGATCACACGCCCTAGGTACACTAAGCCTTCAATTCCTCCGAGGTCACTAAATTGGCAGCAGACTTGTCAGCTAGAATAGCAGAGATGACTCAGTACATCCATAAGCCGCCACAAAGCCTTTGGATAGGTCAGATGTGCATCCAGTCTTCTCTAACGATGCTCAATGAAGTTTAATGAATGGCGCATCTCTCAGAGATTGATCATTGCCGAAACCTTTATTATTTATCGTTTATGTATGTCATTGTACCTATTTCAGAGGTTGCTATCAGAGCTAAGTAGTGAGCTTTCTCTGAGCCCACTGCTCTTCCATGATTCCATGGTACATTCATTGAAAGTTCTTGAGAACAACGTTTTGGAAGCCACCTGCGACTTCAGGGATAACGTTGATTTATGCGCCAAAGGATTTTAAGAAAATGATGGAAACGATAACCGTGCCCAGAACAATGTCTCATTGTTCAGCATTATTGTTCACCCCTTTACTTTGTAAAAGCAAGGACGACGCGGGTTTGTATCGGGGGAAATCTCATTGTGTCATGCATGCAGAAGGTGCATGCATAGCGCCTGCTCTAACCATGAAACTTACTGCTTAAAACCGGCTTTTTCGTCTATTTTGTGTTCTGTTGAGAAGATTTTTCGTCCCATTTTGAATGATTGTCCGACTTTTTCGATTTTTGTATGGTGTAAGATGAGTGGCAATCGAATTTATTTTGTGTTATTGGAAGCAAAGCTGCTTCTTTCGTTGATTAAGAGGATGCCGAGTAGGCGGAGAGATTCTGAGTGAGGATTTATTTCATGTCCACTAAAAGAAGCAAGATAGACTATATCTATAAGACAATTACAAGGCTACTCGAATACCCTACCCTGCCGTGTAAATTGTAGTTGTCATTAAGCTTTTTGGTTTATGTTGCAATATCTCATTCATTTCTTATGCTCGAATTCTGAGTGCTTGACGTTTCTTATTGGAAATTTTATCGAACGGTCTGGATTTATGATGCAGCCTAGCCTCTGCACATAGCGTCAAGAAGATCTCCAATCTCCACATGTAGCAGGAAGAAGCATCGGAAGATCTTAATGAGCATTATGCCTTATTCCATCCTTAATTCCAGAGCCAGCAATCTTATTCTAACGTTTTTTAGGCTTGTTCTTCACTAAGCATAATTAGTTGTTATGTAGAGGATTATCAAGTAAAGGAAACGAACGATACCAGAATTTTATATTACTCGTTGCAGACCTTTTAATGACATCATAGACGTATCAAAGTATTTCTTTTACAGTATTTTGGCTCCACCTCATGATATTCTTTCCCATCTCTTTTACTGTAGCCACTGTAAAAGAAATCGAGCAGACTTTGGAGAACCAAGTAAAGAAAACTCCACATCGATTTCTCGACTCTGTGAGCCCTGGGATCAGAAAATCAAGTACACAGTGCTGTAGACATAATTAAAAATAAGAACGGAATCACGCGCTGAATGTTTCGTCATAAGATCGTCAGCACCTAAAGGTAGCAAAATAATAAATTTCATTCGATATTTACATTATCATCTAGGAGGCGTGTAGTGCAGTGGCCAGAGGTCCTCTGCAATACACGTGGGATCAATGCCCGCATGCCTGCGCCCAAAGCTCACCAAGCCTTCCAACCCTCCGTCTTCGGCAAATTGGTAGCAGACCTGTCTAGAAGGATAGCAGCACTGGGCCAATACATTGGTAGGCCACCACGAACCATCGTAGAGGCTAGATATGCATGCAATCATCTCCAACGATGCTGATTGAAGTCGAACGCACGGCGGACACTCGCAGTGGAATGATAATCGCCGAGAGTTTCATCCTTTATACCAGAAAAGTGCAATAAAAAGTTTACGCCTATTCCTAGAAGACATCTTATAACTTTCGGCACTGGCCATAAAGGTTGAAACTCGATTCATCGGTTTATCTAGAGGCCAATATCATGACTGGTAATAGGAAATTCATTGGGTTGCTCTCCTAATGAACAGGAGATGTTAAGAAGGACTATTATTTCTAATTCTCTAGTGATGCTTATTCGCTCTCAGTGAGTCAGCATCTTTTCAACCATTTGGATTTGCTGGTGGGATTCCTGAATGGTTAACTTTTTTTTTTTAAAATGTGAGCCTCTTTTTTTAATTCACAAAATAGTTTTATTTCTACCTCTCACATTGATCACATTGACCCCTGAGGGTCAACAAATTACCGCTGAAGTTCTCTTGGAAAGGTACACTATGATCCAAAAACACCGGCAAACTTTGAGAAAATGATCTGGGAACGCCGTGTCACGTCTATTGCAGGACTTAGAAAATTAGAAGAAAAACGTATCAGTGAAAATCAAGAAAGTGTTACTCGTTTCCAAGGACGGGTTTTTGTGCGAGAAAATCTGCGGATGCAGCCTGCTGGTTGTGTGACAAGACTTGCCGTCTTTAGTTTGATTTTTTCTGGTTCCATAAAGCATTTATTAGGAACCTAAGTGATCAAATACTTTCAACAAGTTAATGAAACTTTCATAACACATATATAATGCTGAGATCTTTGCAAAACTCCGAACCGCAGGTGTATGCGAGGGAAACGAACGCGCGCTATTGTCCTTACTGGGGAGTAGCGCACTTCACTACCACACCATCCGGGTCCTTTGCTTTGCCTGTCTCTCAGCTAGTTCTATTAATCTTTTGCCATCAGCAATCACCCATCAACGGTGTTGATCTGGGGATTGAGACAGGGAAAACGAAGGACCCGGATGGTGTGGCGGTGAAGTGCGCTACTCCCCGGTAAGGACAATAGCGCGCGTTCGTTTCCCTCGCATACACCTGCGGTTCGGAGTTTTGCAAAGATCTCAGCATTATATACGAGTTATATTTCGCAACATATCCTGCCATTAAAAAGAAAAAGGCAGTAAGCAAAAGGGTTAGGATTTTCATAACACCAATCGCCGATGTTAACGGGTCTGGAAGCCGAGTGGATTTGTTTTTTTGACAGTTCGCTATTCTACGACTTTTTAAGAGTATTTGGTCCTGTTTAATACTACCTCATGGGTGTATGAGATCGCATTAAGTTCTATGAAATGTTTGGACAGCTATAACACAGAATGTTGAAGAAATCTCGTTAACTAGGATGGTGTCCCTCCACACGAATTATAGTTAATATCATCGAAAAAGAAATTTGTCAGAAGAGAAAGTCGTAGACGACCTAATTTTCTGACAGCGTTCGCTCATCCTATATTCCGTTCCTTTACGAATCTCTATAGCCATTACTGGTAATCACGTTGTAAAAGAGTAGTAAACGTTCTTTGTTGTGAACAGGCTAGGGGATTCATTTGATGATTTGATTAAGATGTTTTCGCTGCTGGTCGATTAAATATGTGCGCTTTGCCTAACCTGAATACAGTCTACGATTTTAGTGCAAAACTGCTGAGCAGTGGAAAAGAGGCAAGCTGATGACGTCACGAACAAGTCGTATCCATGTAGCTGAGATGTTTGGCACTTGGTAGCAACCAGTTTTTCAGAAGTTCTGTTTAGCTCAACTGCACTGATCGATTAGCGATTAGCTTTATACTTAGTATTTATGTGTAGGACAGCGTTTGACAGAACAACCAATCAATGGAACTTCATGAAGAAGGCGAAGTGAAAGACCAAACAATCTGGTACAAATTCTCAGAGTTTCTAGCATTAATTCTTCCGCTATTAAAGAATGACGTCATACTACGTCATTGTGCTATCTGAACATTACCAATAACGATTTCCCGCTCCAGAACTGTGTATTTCACGACCCTTTTACAATATTTAAGCTAGTAGATGGAAAAGAAAACCGTGCCGATGTCTGCAAATCGATGCGCGAGACGAAGCTTGTAAAAGATGCTTTAAAACTGAACACGTTAGTTCACGGCACAGTGTAAGCATTAATCAACTAGTCCTCATAGTAATTTCCTTCTTCTCCCCACTTCGATATGGCCTCGTTTTATCTACACCTATTATCTCGTCACCTATATTTAATCTATGCGTCCTTTATTTCTGCTCAAGTAATCTTTCTTCGCTTCTTCTAAGTACTCAGGATTTCCATTGACTGATCAGTGATATGACAATACGATCTTGGTAAATTAAAATGAAGCGCACCGTAGTGATTGGTGATTGGGACAACTTTCTTCTCGGGACTATTTACCAAGGAATTATCGCTTTGAACGAAAGCAGCTGCCCAACTTAAAAAAGTCGTTGGAAAAAACAATAAGCGTTTGTGAGTTTTTTGTGGTCAACGGAAGAACAATCATGGAAATGTGGCTGGCCACACAGTATTCCCATCATATTGAATTGATATTATCCAACCTCATATCAGTTAAGTTAGTGCAAAAACACGCTCAGCAAATTAACGAAACTTCATCGATAAAATTTATTTACATGCAGCTAACGGAGGTGGCGGGCATGTGGCGCAGTGGTCGGAGGCGCTCTGCGACATACGCATGGGATCGACCCCACGCGCGTGGCCCACCAACCCCTCTATCTATCCGTGGTTGACAGATTGGTACCAAACCTGGCCAGGAAGATAGCAGCACTGACTCGATGCATCGGTAGGGCCCCGCGCGGGTTATTGTAAAGGCCGGATATGCATTCATTCACCTCTAAACGGTGCTTAATGAACTCGAATGCATGGCGCACCTCTCAAAAACTGGTCAACGCGAGAGCTTTATCGTTTACTTTTATTTTTTATGCTGCTAAGGCACATATTTGATAACACGCACTGATCTTTATATTCGTTTCTTTCTGTCTGCTTGCGTAGTTCCAAAACATCTTTTGTACTGTGAAATGTTCCATTATTTCTTGTTTCAAGGTCAAATTTCAGAGGTTTCTCACTCACAAGGATACTGTACTTTCTTACAAATACAGTCTTGCTTTTATAAGACTATTATACGAAGAAAGAAAACCCACACTTTCGGCATTTATGATGAATACAATGTCGTGTCATTGCTTGTTATGTCCTACAAAAACTGCAAATTCTTCGCGCGTTAGACACTCCCATTTTGTAAAAAAGAGTTAGTTATTCCAAAAAGGTCATTTCCAGCCCAACTTTCTAATGTTAACAGTTTAATCATTGAAAAATTTTCCTGTACTATGGTGCCTCGTGACACTTGCACGAGCAAAAGCCATAAGTCATTGTCAACACGTGACAAGTACGATTGGAGTTTTATTGCGCCTAGTAGAATCAATCGAAAACCAGTGAGCGCAAAGTGGTAGAGGTGATAAGAATGAAGCATAATGTGTCTATCGATCCTTCAGAGATGTACCATGCAGTCAACTAGATCGAGGCGTAACTGAATGCATATTTTACCTCTACAATGATTTCCTGGGTTCTAGCGATTTCTTAAATTAGTGTTTTTACCCTAAAATACTAGTTGAGTAGAAATTAGTTGGCCCAGAAGGATTGCGAGGGTTGGTTAACACTAGGCTCTTGGTCATATCAACGATCAAAGAGCGCACCTGACCACCACACTCCAATGCTTCATACTGGTATAAGAAAAAAGGAATTATGATTCATAGCAACCATAAGTCAACGGAATAATACTAATATTTTAATGTCAAACTACTAGAAGGTATTCAATAAAGGTCATCATTCAGTAGAAAACAATACCTATAAAAGTGTAGGGCACGGATACCTTGATTTGTATCAAAAACAGGTAGTGGGGATGTTGTTCTGAAAACTTTTCTGGAACCAAAGAACAGATCAGTGCTGAGTTTCAATCTCTATCAGTGATCATTCATATAACTGTTCTGTTATTATGTATTCGTTAAACTCCCTAAAAGAATCACAGCATTATCGCCTTTGTTTTCAGAATGGAGAACAGAAAGAAGTGATGTCATTTTACATGTTTTTGAGCTATTTTGTCTCTTTTGGCATTCATCATCCATCGTCGTGTTGTTAATATTGTTGATTTTCGAATGATTAGAGCGGTCGCCGTAAAAGTTTTCTCTCTTCAATCAAGTCGCGTGCTAAAAGTGCGCAGTAGGTTTACGTCACTGTTCTCCTCCAGTGTGTTCATGAATTGGTCTGACTATTCGACCAATAGATTTTTCATTCTGTGCTTCTTCTGAAATGACTTCTGAAACCAAGAAACTAACGGTTCTTGTGCAACAGTTGTCGCTGGAAAATCTTCTGTAGTCATCTGGCCGTCTTCCGTTGATTTCGAGGAGTTCATAAGCTTAGGTTAACACTCATTCTTTTGATTACTTAGGCTCGATAATCTGAAGTTTTCTTACGAAGTGAAACCATTCTGTTTAACCCTGAATCGCACTTTATATAAAGGCCGATTGACAAGTTATGTATTAAGTAAGATCACGAATAACTATGAAATTAAGCCCATTCATTCCAATTAATGACGAATCTGCGTATAAAAAACACTTGAAGATAGGAAAACATCCATAAAGGACGTGGCTCATAAATAGAAGTGATGGACAATTTTGTTATGTAAGTGACTCATCGGACGTCTCCTGAAAATATTTTTCCTAGCGCTTTTACTGCCCTTATTTGTTTCCATGTGTGGGGCGCGTGTGGCCCAGTGGTTGGGAGCGCCACTGCGGCACACACATGGAATCGGTTTCCGCCCCGATGGCCCATCAAGCCCTCCATCTCTCCGGGGTCGGCAAATTGGTACCAAACTTGTCTGGGAGGATAGCAGCACTGATTCGATACACGGTAGGCTACCGCGAGTTATTGTAAGGGCCAAATATGCATTCAATCACCTCTTATGATGCTTAATGAAGTCGAGTGCATAGCGCATCCCTCAGGGATTGATCAACATCGAGAGCTTTATCCTAATCCTTTATCTGTTTTCACATTTTGAGAACACTTGTGTTAAGGCATTTCACTTAGAAAATAGAAAGAAGGTGAAAGGAGAAAGAATATGGCCTTCAATGGCATGCGGGAAGTAAACGATTCTAATATGGACTATAGAAAAGCTATAACTGTCTGACTATGGAAAAGCACTCAGCTGACTATTGTCTTTGTATTTCGTCTATCATTCCTCTTTTTGTGTTCATTACAACGCTTTTATGCACTCCTTCACTTTCTAATTTTACAGCTCTTCCGCCTCATCCTCATTTCGTCTAATTTTCTCATTTTTTGCCCACTTTGTTTAAAAAGTTTGAGAATAAGTAATAATCGAGCAGTGTTTTCAAAGTAGAACGCCTTAGTTAGTAAATGACCAAAGGCAATTCCACTCACGTTCGGGATAACAGGATTTTTTCCGAATAATATTAAGATTAAGAGTGAGCGATTTAAGAACTCCCATTGCTTGACAATATACCGAAACCAGAAAATGCATCGCCCTCTTGCAATAACAGAGCCCTTGGCAGTGATAAAGTACCAAGGTTCCGGCGTTAATTTATTCTATAAGAATTCCTATAAGCAATCGAACCTATTAAGCATCATAGAAGTGATTTAATGAACATTTTCCTGTAGAGTAACTTAGTGGGCGACATATGAATCAAGTCAATGATTTTAATCTGCAAGACAACTCTGGCCCAATTCATCAAAGTCGGAGAGATCGAACGGTAGGTTTGCTAGGGAGTCGGAAACCAGCAACTATTGCAGAGCATTCAAACAGTTGCGCTATATATATGCATTTGACATGAATAGTGGGTAAAAAGCGGGTTCTAATTTGTTAATAACACAGGTTTTGTAAAATTTTTAGTCATTAACCATTGCGCGAGCTCACAAAAGGCACCTCATATACTCATTCTGCGAATTCAACGTTAACGAAAAGAGAGAATGGTCAGTTCATAACTTGCCGCCCCTGCCGACCTGCGTATTTGATGAAGCTGGGCTAAACCTGTTTCATAGTGACTTGCATAATGCTCTCTGCAATACAAAACTCATATATAGAATCGTTATCTGAGACTTGATCGGCGAAGTAGGAAATTTTACTATACCGAAATATGTAACATAAATGGTTAGCATCAGAGACGGTTGCGCAATTAAAGCCTTCGCATCGCTGATTGTTGAACTATTGTAGAGTTATTTACTTCAGTAATTTTCTTATATGAGAGTTTGCTTTTTTTGAAGAAGAATGTTGCTGGGACATAGTAATTCACTTGTCGGCTAGCTGACACGGGAATTGACCGTATCCTCACAAACGGAGGGTTCTGGCATTTCGTAATACCATGATTTTATAGTCTACGAAATACTCATTTTTGGGGAATCTGATAAATAATACTTCCCTAGAGTGCTCAATCTGTACTCACTTTTCAAGCCAAGGAATTCATCGTGAATTCACTACCAGTCTGAAGCCGCTGCAGTTTCGGTTGAGGGAAATCGGATCGGCTGCAGTATATGGCACACATCTATCATCTGAAATCATTACTTCTGCGTTGAATTTGCTTTCTTAGTGTACCTACTTTAAAATGAACTGCTGTGGACATTCGACTCAAATCATTCCTGCTGCGAAGAATGCGAAGGCTTAAACGGCTAGCCAAAATAACAACTTCGTGTTAATTCCCGAGACCGACTTTCTGTTAACCTCGGCATTAATTGATAATTCAATGTTTTTCTTCAATAAGCAAACACGAGGTTGTTAATATAGAATTTATTAGCTCGAGAGTTATCGCCCATGGATTACTCTGTGCGGCGGTTATACATCAACTAACTTAAATACTTACAACAAATAAACGGCTCTGAAAAAGGCGAAGCCACCGAAACGTCAGCTATTGTATTCTAATAAATTCTACATTAACAACCTCGTGTCTGCTTATTGAAGAAAAACATTGAACTTCGTGTTAGTTTATCCATGAAACAAAGATTCAACAGCATTGCTGAAAGCGGGAAAATTCGCTGGAATATCTCTTAAAAAGGCCATTATGAGGGTTTGTCTTCGAGACATCTACATTACTTTGCCGAAACAGATCGTTTGTAATAAAAGGCCTGGCCACATTTTACTGACATATAAATTTGTATCGTTGCCGGAAATGTTCTGCTTGAAGTTATTTTACTTCACACCACATATTTTTTATTAATTGAGTATAGATTAATTAATTGCTACGTTGAAGAATGACCATTAGAGACGTCCACCTCTAAACGTCGATCTAGATTCTGTAACATGGAGGATCATCAACGCACTTTTGACTGTCTAAAACCTCTTCAATTTGAGAATCATGTCCTGAAAACACTGACTTCTTCTTATCTAGGTCCTTGTTGTTTCTCCAAACTCTCTTTTCGTCCGGGTGTTGGTCGCGATTACGAACTGTTCCATAGATCACGGCGTGTGGTGGGTGGAGAAACTCACTGGATGGTGGGAGGCAGCCGTCCGGCCCTATAAAGTCACCAGACACCTTGCGCTTGTCAGACACGATCAATCTGATTACGATCACTTCCCATACGTTTACTTTCCTCCACAATTTCGTCATCACCGCTCGATTTTCTGCCCCATCCGACTTGTGACACTCGCCGAGTACTTGGTACGATTCCGTATTCACAACGTGTAGGTTTAGCATCTAAGAAATTTTTGTCCGAATCCACTTTAGAAATTGTCCTCAATGTTTAATCGTTGCTTAATTATAGACAATTTCTTGAACCATATTTCCTTGTGCCACCTGTTTTCTTACTTCAAAGTTATTCCCATCGTTCTTGAGCGTTTTGTTGCTGGGAAGCAAATTTTTTTACGTAATATTAGGCCCTAAGGTTTCGCTCTGAGAATTCACACTTATAGCTATTTTCAACGTTAAGACGCTTGTTCGAGAAACTCTGATTTGTTTCTTATCTGAATGTTTCTGAGGCATTCTATTTTAGAATGAAATTCACTGACTCTCTAGTGACGATGGTTGGCGATTTTGCAGCAATGAAACGTACTCCTGACTATAGACCGTCCAGTTTTTGTGCGGAGTCAGCTTCCACAAAACCAGAAAAGAAGGAGCCCAATGAGGTCCGCCGCCACTCTCTACTCATCAGCGTTGGCACGGTAGGCTCATACATCTGCGCCGTTCCAGAGCTCACAGCTTCAAGCCTAGTCAACTTTCAGCTTTATCTGGCCCATCGTGGACTTTTGTAAACATGTTTTATAAAAGAGTCCAAATTAAAACAGCTGTATTGTTTTTACATCAAGCGCATTCCTTAAACCGTTTCACTAGCGGACCCCTTTGCAGTTGATTGCGAAGGGAAATGAATGCGACTTTATATCGGTGCTGGTCAAAATCTTACTAGTAAAATCATTTGTCTGGATATGAAGTTCAGCATCTGGCTGCTACGCTATGATTTTATCAAAAAATAAGTTCTACCAATAGCGTGTTTTTCTCTACTCGTTCCATCAGGCGGTTTTAAAGGCATGTTTTTTAAAAAAACCTGACAATTACTCGTATCAAAACACTGTATAAGCCTCCATGTATTTTCCTCGGTCTTAAACTTCTAAGGTAAAAATTTGTTTTCCATCAACCATAAAACGAGTTTTTCGTCAGCGTCTCCACTGTGCGACATAACTGGACCGTGCGGATAGGATTATGAAGAGATGCTTCGCTGTATGTTTCCCCCTGTTTTAAAATTATCAAAGCATCTTTATGCAATAATATATTGTAAAAATGATCAAGTGTCATTTGGTTTACTAGTGAGAAGTGGCTTTGTTTCTATCAAGTGGTCGTGATAAATCTATCAACGAAATAAGTTTTTTTGTGTGAAGAAAGACTAAATCGAAGGCTCAAACGGCAACTGCTAACGTACGAAGGCAAAGTTAGAAAATTTGAGACCACCACGGATCTCTTTGAGAGGGCGCTTTAATCCAAATTAGTTTAATTAGATTAATGGAAATCATTTGTAAAGTTTACTCAGATTACTTCAGAATAGTTCGTGAGGTGTTTTATTACCTCCTTAAAAGTGTGCATTTTGGCCGGCCCATGGACAAACGGGGATAATAGAGCCCTCTGTTGCATTTTAACATAAATTCATGATAACATTAGTTAAAAAATCTCAAAAAGCCGATGTCATGGTGAGTTAATAATTGAAAACTTTGGCACTTCTAGGAAGAAATACCAACACTTGGACGACAGCGATCCGAATCCATGGGCGTTCGTTCCACGGCCGCCGATGCCAAAATATATAACAAACTCAACAGAAGGTAATTTCGTGGTTTTATGTATTGATGAGTTCGACACAAAGAGTGTTTTTCAGGGGCTCGGCTCCCTCCACGGTACCGACAACCCCTGCATCTTCGCTTCGAAAAAAGCTACAAAAATTACGAGAGAAGAGTACTGATTCTGACGATGATACGATCAAAGAGGTAAATCCAATCCAAGTGATTTACTTGCCTTATTTTCGTCAATAATTCAGAATACTCAAAAATCTGCCTGATATTTCACTAGTTAGTTACGAGATAGCTTAGAGATTGTCATTTTGACATTGTAGGAAGAACTTCTATCCACTGAGCTACATGCTCCCCATGAGGTTGCAAGATTTTTGGTATTGATAGTAATTGAGGAAGAGAGACTTTTTGACGCGAAGTCTAAGCAACTGTTTGTTATCATTTAAGGGGGAGAGAATCGATTTCTGGCTATAATGAGTGCCAAGTGGCCCATTTACGCAATTGAACACTAAGAAACGATTCTCGTGAGGCGAAACCACCGTGAAATTCGTTGTTGTAGTGCGTTTAGATAAACCACAATGGTGTTTACGAAATTCCCAGCCGGTGGTGAGTGCAGTTCAAAGTTCCGTATTCAACTTATTTACGAAAACAGGCTGTTGAGAACGATCATGAGACCAAAAACTTGACGAATGCTGGAATTATTTATGATGAAAATCTGGATGAGTGGACCCACTTTGAAATGTTATGCCATTAGAAGTTGTTCTTCTCAGGTGGACGAAGACGACGTTTGTTCGAAACTTGCAAAAAGGCGAATATCCAGTGGTAGCGTCGTCTACAGAATCTAAGACGGTTGCGGCACTGCTTGCCTCCCTACGCTAACTGTATTTTGCAGTGGTCTTTGAAGTGTACATATGCAGTGTAGTGTCATTATTATTATTACTATTATTATTTGCACACAAAACTTTTGCTTTATGTCTACCGCCGGGTCGTTGTTCATGTGCTTGTATATATTCCAATCTTTTGGCAATCATTATCTTAGATACTAGTGATCAACGTCGCTACGTTGTTTTATTGGCAGATTCATGCACGATCACAGCATTCAATAAGGATTTATTCAATTGTTAAGCTATTTGCAATTGAAATTGAAGCTCAGACGAAGGCCACTTTGAAGGAAGGAATGTGTGAGGTGAAGAGCCCAGGAATGAGAAAGCTGTACTGGAGCACCAGAGTGCGATTCACGAAATCCTTCAACTCCAAACCGCATTCGAGTCGTATCGACTCGTTCCGACCGGTGACCAGAGTTACGGCGGCTAGTCTTTCGATTTCGCCGTGTAATACATCCAGTATATCAGATTGCAGAATGTAAAACTGATTGGAAACAGCTTCTGACAAAACCTGAAATCGATTATTGTAATGTTCAGTAATCAGAGGTCAAAGTTATGCATTGAATATTGGCAAAAATTACTTAGGGGCGCGTGTAGCACAGTGGTCAGAGCAACACACACATGACATCGGTCCTCGCGCTTATGGCCCACCAAGCCTTCCAACCCTCCAGGGTCGGCAAATTGGTATCAGACTTGTCTGGGAATATAGCAGTACAGGCTCGATACGTAAGTAGAGCACTACAAGTCCTTACAAAGGCCAGATATGCATTCAACCAACTCCTACGATGCTTAATGAAGTCGAATTCATGGCCCATCCCTAAGGGATTGATCAGCGCTGAGAGCTTTATCCTATATTTTTTTTCTGCCAACACGATAAATTTAAGTTCAGTTTTATCTCAAACCTTCAAATTTCGGAATTTCTTCTAGTTTTTCATCTTTTTTCGCAGTATTTTTAACGTATTTCTAAAATAATCGTAGAGTTTTAGACATGAGACGATGTGACGTGAGTTTTCTTTACACCGAGAACAGAAATACTCGTTGATCTGTCTGCACAAACAGCACCGCATCGAAAACACCACAGAAGTCCTTGTCATAAATGGGAACGAGCGAATCACAAGGAAATCACGACGATGATGTATGGCGTGTTCGTCGACGCAGTCGCAGTGACGAACGTCGTCGCCAGCGCGCTGCTGGTTGAAATTTCGTAGAAGTCCAAGCAGTAGAAGAATCGGAATCTATGTTCTCGATCTTAAAAATCAACCAGCTCTCCGTGGATTTATTGACTAAAACACTGCTGCTCAAGTTTATCACTGGGCAGCCCAAATATATGAACTCTAAAGCTCATAAAGCAAAGCACAACTGACCCATACAGTGTCAGTGCTCCCGTCCTCCCAGACAGGTCTGATAGTAAATTGTCGACCTTGGAGGCATGGATGGTTTGGTGAGCTCGGGGCAGTGGCATATAAGTCAAAGATAAGAACTGCTTTCTACGTTGAATGAATAAAAGATTAACTAACGTAGCAGTCATTGTTCAAAGACTATCTCGTGGTGTGAGAAACGATATCACCAAAGGTCACAACGCGTGTGTTTAGCTTATCCCAAACATCACCTACCCTTATCATTCCAAATAGCGGCGAAATCATAGAAGGAAGCATGATGGCCACAATCCTACTCTAAGCTGATCTCTTGGTAAATGTAGTGAGGATTCCGTTTTTGCAAAAAGGGAAGAACTACCTGTCCATATCTTCTCCACTCCATTTTTGAAACAGCCTCCCGGCTACTATTTTTCGCTGACGTTTTTTCGAGGTTTTGCGTTGTCGTACGAAAACCAGCATCTAAATTTCTTTTTATAAAGCACTTTTATATATTCAATTCACAACGAAGCAGGGTTCAGAAAGCTAGCACATTTTAATCTTGAGGATATAGCTGACAAACGAGGATAACAGAATACAGGTGCCTTGAAGTAGAACAAAACGATACGTGACCATCTCTTAATAATTTAAAAGACCGACTTTCTATAAACCTTGGCATAAATAGCTGATATATTTATTTATATAGCCTTATAAACTGATCTTCTTTAGCTGATGAGAGGTCGGTACAGGTCTTCGTTAACGTTGTCGTTGTTGTCGGTGTTGTTGGTCGATGGCTGACGTTTAGGCGATTTCGCCTTCCTCATAGCCTAGACGCATTTTATTTAGAATACTTTAATTATTCGGTAGAAAAAAATTTGTGACCTGGCGCCCTATTCCGAAATGATATTTTGACCCCGAGGTGTGTCTTGTTCGCCACCCCACGTGAACAACGCGTAGTCCAGTCCCACTCGTAGTCCCACTCGGGTGAGCAGCCTTTCTGTTCAATATGGCGTAGAACTACATTTGACTGTAGCATTCTAACCCACCATCTATTTAAAAGCTTGATCTTCATTAATACTTTAGCTTTTTTTCCACCGAATAATTAAAGTATTCTAATGTAAAATACGTCCAGGCTCTGAGGAAGGCGAAATCGCCGAAACGTCAGCCATCGACCAACAACAACGACAACGACAACAAACACTTATAGCAACCTCAACTAAAGAAGATCAGTTTATGCGATATGGACCACTGGCATTTAGGTATCTAACCAAGTATACCGAACCGATACCGAACCTTCAAAAGAATTTTTGTACTTTTTCTAATCTCTGCGAAAAACGACGGGTTTGTTTCTCAGCGTTTGTCCGCCTTGTTTTTCTCTATCCAAAGAGGAATAAGACTTTCAAATGAAAAACGATAAGTAACTTGTAACGCTATGCAGCGTTGTTCAGTGAAACCAATAGCCAACTCACCATAACTTTCCAGCCAGTTCCGATGAAGCCCACATGAAAGCTCAATTGATTATTTCGGATTCCCCAAGTACATAAACTAACAACAAGGCAATTCTACAGTTTCCAGCTGAAGTATGTAATTCCGTAGATTTAGTAAAAGAATGATTCCTGCTATGGAGAACAAACGCAAAACAGTAATTTAGAAACAATTTTTGAAGTGAGGGAAGAAAATAATTGGTCGATAGTTGGCATTAAACCTGGCGCAACTTTATAAACTGATAAAAAACATTGAATAAAAGGCACGAACGTGAAACGTCTATTTCCACCTTTAAATATCCCAGCATTGTGTTTAACATGTGACTATTAAGAGATACAACCACAACGATGCTGAGATATTTGCAATACTCTGGATCGCAGCTGTCTGTGGTGAGGAACGAACGCGCTACTACCCTTTCCAGGGGCTAACGCATTCACCACCACTCCATGAGGGTCCTTCGTTTCGCCTGACTCTCAGCTAGTTCTATCGATCAGTATCATCAGCAATCACCCGTCAACGGGATTGGGAATATCGGCAGATGTTCGAGGAAGCGAGGAAACGTGGAAAATAGATCTCTTCAAATGACTGGTAACTAATAAGTCGTTTACTGAGGCTTAAATATTCCAAATTTCTAATGCTCGATTAGTTTTCAATACATGGAAACAATTTCGGAAAAAAAGAGTTGGGATGTTTCCATGATAGGCTAATTGTCTATCTCTTCTATGCGTGACAGATTTCTGCTTTAAAGAATTTTCACTTCATATTTTAACAATTGGAGTCGATAGCACAGTGGTAGTGATGCTCGCCATCACAAGCATAGTACTAGTTTGATTTCGCTCCGGGCTAACCAAACCTCTCATCCTTCCGGGTTCGAGAAATTGGTACCGGACTTGACTGGAAAAAATCACTCTCTGCAATCCAATTGGGAACGCTCCAGTTCGGCTATTTCAGGATTTCAGTGAGAATTACTCAATCAGCATTCTACTACATTCAAGATGAAATGAAGATCCTCAAGCGGCAACCGAAGCCGCGCGTAAAGTTGGAAGATCTTCGTGGACAATGGATGCGAGGAAACTAATTTAATATGAGAAGTACTGGGATCCGCACAGTAGACGTGAAGAGCGGTTATATAAAATAAAAAAATGTTTTAACAATAAGGGTAGTATCGGATAGTGCAAATATTAAGATAGCTTGTTTTATTCTGTTCAATCGATTTCTGAATTGGAAAATACCACTTTAAAAAGTTGCTTCAGATATTTTTGGTGAGAAAGAGCAAAATACCAGTTTAACATAGACAACATAACTCGTATGAAATGCTGAGATATTTGCAAAGCTCCGGACCACAGGTGTATGCAGTGGTGAACGAACACGCGCTGTTGTCCTTACCGGGGAGCAGCGCACTTCACCACTACACCATCCGGATGAACAGCAAGGACAACAGCGCGTGTTCGTTCCCCACTGCATACAGCTGTGGTCCGGAGTTTTGCAAATATCTCAGCATTTCATACGAGTTATATTTCGCAGCATACCCTGCCATTAAGAAGAAAAAGGCAGTAAATAAAAGGGTTAAGATAGATAACATAATTCGTTGAACCTGATTGTTTGGTTCAAGTTCAGTTTCGGGGGGAGAAGTACTGACGGGCGGTCTCGGCTCAGGACACTCGACATAGGTTCGGCTGTTCCACGACGGCTTCTGCCATGCTTCTGGAGACCCGCAGTTCGACTCGCTTTGTGCACCACCCTGAACTCGAGATTTTGCTCTGATGGAGCATAATTCTATTAAGAACACGCAGTGTATGAAAGATTCAAATAATTTTTCTGTTAGATGTTTGGCCAACAATGAAGGTGTCAACTTGCTTTTTATGGGTTATGAAGAACAGTTGACAGAGTTCACGGCACTGTTTAGTTCTCAAGTTTTCTCCCCATATTCACGGTCTAATTTTTAAACTGGTTCAGGAATATCAAAGAATGGATTTGAACCTGAAATCGGGTACAATAACCGATGTCAACTCCCATGCAAACCATATAGCAACCAAATACGGACAATGGAAGTTTGATGTCCTTGTCTAGCTTTCTACTACTGCGTCTGCACGAGGTGACTTCTCATCGACCCAGGCTCTACCTTCGTGATCCGAAGACTGTCCTGCTTAGAAGTTACTCTTCCTCAGCGCAAAGGAATTCGGAGTTTATAATCTGCCCATTGCTGTCGATCAACTTTTTACGCGTACAGTAACCAGTAGCCAGTGAATGCCCTCGTCTTTGTAGAAAGCCGTATGCATTAGAATGCACAATCATGAAGGCAATGTAAAATGTAAAAAGTGGAGAAAATTTCACCGAAAGAATTTGTCAAAAATAAATGATAGATATTTGCAAAACTCCGGACCGCAGGTGTCTGTGGTGGGGAACGAACGCGCTATTGTTCTTTCCGGGGAGTAATGCGCTCACCACTACACCATGCGAGTTCTCCGTTCCGCCTGTCTCTCAGTTAGTTCTATCGATCTTTTGCCATCAGCAATCATAACTATAGCCTCGGCTTAACTGGGTTCAATGGTGATTTGGGCTTCCCAAATCAATCCCGTTGAAGAGTGATTGCTGATGGCAAAAGGTTGATAGAACTAGCTGAGAGACAGGCGAAACGGAGAACTCGCATGGTGTAGTGGTGAGCGCATTACTCCCCGGAAAGAACAATAGCGCGTTCGTTCCCCACCATAGACACCTGCGGTCCGGAGTTTTGCAAATATCTCAGCATTCACCTGTTTCACCTATATCACCCGTAGTTCCGTTGATATCGTCGAGTGACTCGAGCGGGCGCCAGTAAATCTTCCACTTTTCCTTGTTGCGTGTAAGAGTAGCCCAGTGGGTTCTGCTCGGTCTAGGAACTCGTCGAGCATCATATCTTTTTTCGAGGCTCTTTGTGAAGAACACTCTGACCATCGGGTCGGTGGTCTACCTACTCTACGTTTGACATTTCGAGGAATCCAGCCACTAACGGCTCTTGTCTATCGGTTGTCATTCATACCCATTATATGTCCGGCCCACCTATCTTCGACTGTTTGGCGTACAGAACGACATCTTTGAATTTTGATCGCTGACACAGATCGGAGCTTCGGATCCCATCCCTTACTGGTGTGACACGGGGTGCTCCTAGCATCGTCCTTCCGATTGCGCGTTCAATAACGCTGAGTGATCTTTCATCCTGCTTAAGCATCGACAAGGTTTCTAACGCATACGTTAGGGGAGGAAGTACCATTGAGTCGAAAAGGTGAGCACGGAATCGGGTGTTCTTTGTTCTCTTCACTACAACCTCGATGCTCTTGAAAGCTTCCCAAGCCGCTCGTTTCCTTCTGCTTAACTCTGGAGCTAAGTCGTCCATCATGTTGATTTTCCGACCTAGATAGATATAACTGGAGCATTCAGAGACGTTCGTTCCGTTGAGCGTGAATATGGCATGCGAAACCAATCTGTTCCTCATGAACATCGTTTTTGTGAGACTTAGCCGAAAACCAATCTTTCCACAGGCTTTATCAAAGTCGGCAAGCATACGTTCCGCTTGGCTAAGGTTTGGTACTTTAAGGACGATGTCATCAGCAAAGCAAAGATGGTGTAACTGCCGACCATCGATTTTCGCTTCCATATTATCCCATTCCAATGTTCGTATGACGTTCTGGAAGGTGGCAGTAAACGATTTTGGCGGGTTGGCATGGCCTTGCCTAACTCCTCTCTTGACGTCAATGTTAATATCGTTGTAGAGTGGTGAAATTTTGGTTGTGAAATTTTTGTACAGCCCACAAAAAATCTTTAAGTACTGAGTAGGGACCTCTTGACTATCAAGGGCTTCCATGGCGACTTCTATCTCAATTGAATCAAAGGCATTCTGTAAATCAATGAACGTGGGACGGAGCGGTCTTTTGTACTTCCGCGATACTTCAAGGAGCGGTGTTAGCGTGTGGATATGGTCCATCGTACTAAATCCTCTTCCAAACCCTGCTTGCTCACATGGCTGTCCTTCGTTCAGTGTTCTGTCAATCCTGTTTAGGACGACTGGAGTGAAAAGTTTGTAGACGACAGACAGTAAGCAGATTGGGTGATAGTTGCCGATATCGTGCAGGTCACCCTTCTTGAACAATAACACGGTCCTGCTGGTTTACCACTGAGTAGGAACCTTGTATTCGGACAGGTAACGTGTGAAGAGCGAAGCCAATGTGTTCACGAGGACTGGCGGAAGGTTGTTCAGGTGTTCTGGTCTTATCCTATCCGGACCTGGTGCTGTTCGATTTTTCACTGACGAACTGGCATGTCCGATTTCGGAAGGGAGAACCGGTGGTACAACATATCCATCCTTCTTTATTTCATATGACGGAAGGTGGACGTAGCTATCGAAGAGATCCGAGTAGTATTCGTGAATGATTTTCTCCATTGCATTTCTGGACCCTGTAACTGTTCCTTCTGCGCACAGGAGTGCAATCAATTTGGTCTTACAGTTGGCAAAGCTTCGGTAGGCTAAGCGAATGCTTTTCCCAGCCTCTGCCGCTTCGGCCGTTACTGCTGCTCTTCTCTCTCTAAGATCTTTCATCGCCTGTCTGCGTTGTTTTGCAAGTTCGGACGTTAGTTCGCTGTTGCCTGCAGCTTGTGCAATTCCACGCTGGTCCATCAGCTCGAGTGTTTTTGGAGACAGACGTCTCTTGGCAACCTTTGAAGTCTCAGCTTTCATAGAACTAACGTGAAGGTGTTCAATGAGTCGATCGTATTCTTTATCGATGTTATCGACAACGGCATCTTCCCAGCACCCGGCTAGTGAATTGAATAAATCCCAGTTTACGGTGGTTTTGGAACCTCAGTTTTTGAATTTAGCGGCTTTTTCTCCTTTCCGCCAAAAATAGGATCCTCCAAGAAGGACACGATGACCTGATCCTGCGTAGAATTCTAAGACAACAGCGACATCGGTTAGGCAAAGCTTTCTATTTACTATGATGTGGTCTATTTCGTTATGGTACTCTCCATTAGGAGACTCCCACGTGCAGCGCTTAGGGTGGGGCTTCTGGAATTGCGAGTTACCATGGATTGTCTTGGTCGCCATGATAAACTCAGACAGCCGCTCACCCTGTTCGTTCCATTATAATCCGCGGGTTCCAATGTGACGTTCTTCAGACGTTCTTCTTGGTCCAGTCATGGTGTTGGAATCTCCAGTGATGACCTTCAAGAATGTGTCGTCTTCTCTGTAGAACTTCTTCAAGTCCATATAGAACGTTTCGACTTCTTCTTCGTCATAGTTTGATGTCGGGGAGTAAACGACGAAGATTGTCAAAGCTGAAATTGATCCACGTCTTTTTAATCGTAAACGTCCGATTCGAGTTGTAAGTTAAGTTGTTCGAATAAATCGATGTGCATGGACAAACTCGTGTTGACGAGAACGCCGATGCCGTCGACTCTATTGTCGCATGTTCCGAGGAACAGTTCTTCGCCGGTGTCATAGACGACGTTGAAAGGGTGGCGTCTTCTCGTCTCAGTCGGTTTAATGGTATTATACTTTATACTTCTTGGATGCATGGTGAAGTCCTCTAACCAGTGCTCAGATGCAAGTGAGCGATGGTCTTGAAGAATGAATCGATGTACATGGACAAACTCGTGTTGACGAGAACGCCGATGCCGTCGACTCTATTGTCGCATGTTCCGAGGAACAGTTCTTCGCCGGTGGCATAGACGGCGTTGAAAGGGTGGCGTCGTCTCATATCGGCCAGAGCGATGACGTCGTACCTTATCTTTCTCGCTAGCATGATCAAATCTTCTATCGAGGACTCGGATGCACGTGTACGTGCATTGTAGGTACAGATCGTCACCGTAGTTCTTTGAAATTCAGGCAGCTCCCATTGGCCCTGAGATTTTAGCAGCCTCTCCGTACTCGTCCTACCCAACGCTGCGAAATTGGGGGCTCTTTCGGGGTCAGGGAAATAAGGCCCGTTTTTTTTTTACTGTGTTTAGCATTTTTTGATACCCAAGTAATCTCAGCATTATATAAATTAAATAATAGAGTTAATTCCTACTGTATTTAGTTTCTTTTTAGTACTTGTGCCAGGAAAAGTACTTGCCACGTCGTCGAGGTAACGACAGCGAATGCTTAACATCTACTTTCAACATCATGAGTACCAGAGTTTTGTGAAACTTTACATTTGAAAAGAATGAATGGGACCGGACGCATGACTCTTTCCACATTTAGTCATCAGCTGGATGTGCAACCTAGTTTTCAACGTAATATAATATTTCGGATAGAGACCCTAATTGCAAACATTAGTGAAGGACCACCATTGATGTATAGAATAGTAGTAGTAAGGTTATGAAGGCGATGTTCGCTCTAATAATTCCGCTTGTGGAAATATACGAGTGTTGGAATCCTGTAAACGTAAATCTCCTGAATCTTACAGAGTGCTACAAATTTGTTAAGGTATGGTTTCGGGTTGAGGTGTTCACGCAAAAGTTTGCCGCCTCATCTTGGCTGAAAGGTGATCTTGGGTATCGGGCTGCAATATACAACGGGAGATCTATCCCTCTAGCAGGGCTTCCCAAGTTGAGAAGAAGTCCGGCATTTCATCAGAATGCCTACCTAAGCCAATACCAGGATCCACCACAGTCCTAGTATCAGCTTCGCATGGTGGCAAATCTCCTTGCGATCCACAACGTCTGCGAGTTCCTGTGTTGGTAAAGACCGGGGACAGAATTTGGCCAGGCTGACCTCGGGATTCCAGGAAACGACAGTGGCTTAACCAGCAAATTCCCAAAAAATTGAAATTATGTTTGGGCCCGTACAATTAGTGAGGACGGGCCATTAAAGTATCAAGTGAGTAGGTAAGTGTAAAGTGAAGAATAAGAGTTCATTGTATCGTGCAGAAAATCTCCGAAATTCTTCGTCCCTTCTCCACATTCAGTGTTGTGCCCTCACCTGTTTCGCCTGTATCCCGTTGATCATCGAGTGTGACTCAAGCAGGAGTCAGTAATTCTTCCACTTTTCCTTGTCGCGTGCACAACTAACCTAATGCGTTCTGTTTGGTCTAGAAACTCATCGAGCATCACACCTTTCTTCTAGGCTTTTCCTGAAGAAAGCTGACCAGCAGGACAGTGGTCTTCCTGCGCTGCGTTTAGCACCCCGAGGAATCCAGTCACTAACTACTCTTGTCCATTGGTTGTCATTCATACGCATAACGTGCCTGGTCGACCTTATCTTCGACTGTTTGGAGTACAAAGAGGCATTTTTTATTTTTGATCGCTGACGCAGGTCAGAGCTTTGGATCCCTTCCCTTAGTTGTGTTTAACGCGATACTCCTAGCATTGTTCTTTCGACTGGACGTTCAATAAAGCTGAATGATTTTTCATCCTGTTTACGCAACGACCAAGTTTCTGTCGGTCTGAAATCTGAAGAGCGCCGTTCTTCCAGCAACCGACTAATAAACTGAATGCGTTCCAAGGGCTTCGTTTTTTGAATTTGCACCCTTTTCCTCCTTTCCGCGAGGAATGAAATCTTCACGCGAAGGAGGCTATGATCCGATCACGAGAGAAATTTTTGCACAACAGCGACGTCGGTTAGGCAAAAGTTCGATTTACTATAATGTGCCAAACTAAATACTCTATCTAAACTAAATACAGTAGGAATTAACTCTATTATTTAATTTATATAATGCTGAAATTACTTGGGTATCAAAAAATGCTAAACACAGTAAAAAAAAAACGGGCCTTATTTCCCTGACCCCGAAAGAGCCCCCAATTTCGCAGCGTTGGGTAGGACGAGTACGGAGAGGCTGCTAAAATCTCAGGGCCAATGGGAGCTGCCTGAATTTCAAAGAACTACGGTGACGATCTGTACCTACAATGCACGTACACGTGCATCCGAGTCCTCGATAGAAGATTTTTTTAGATTTAGACGAGAACGCCGATGCCGTCGACTCTATTGTCGCATGTTCCGAGGAACAGTTCTTCGCCGGTGGCATAGACGGCGTTGAAAGGGTGGCGTCGTCTCATATCGGCCAGAGCGATGACGTCGTACCTTATCTTTCTCGCTAGCGTGATCAAATCTTCTGTCGAAGACACGAGTGCAAAAGTGTACGTGCAATGTAGGTACAGATCGACGTCTTAGTTCTTCACGATCCAGGCAGCTTCCATTGGTATTGAGATTTTAGCAGCCTCTCCGTACTCGTCCTACCCAACGCTACCGAATTGGGTGTTTTTTGGTGTCAGGGAAATGAAGACTGTTTGCTTTACTGTGCTAAGCCTTTTTAAACCCACGTATAACTTGCTAGACTCTGAACGTGGAGATTGGGTATTCTCACGGGTAGCTTGCCAGTCCTTCCCAGAGTGGACATAGAGTTTATTTGTTGGAGGCGACTCCTAACCGCCCCCCATATACTTCCCTGTCACTTGATTGCAGGTTTTTGCCCGAATTCACTCGCAGAATACAATCCGTATAAACTTGAGCGCACCCACAAACGTTTGCATGAATAAAAAGCTCTAAACCTCTCGGCGTTGGCCAATACGTGAGAGAAGCACCGTACTTTCGACTTCATTAAACATCGTTTGGAAGCGATTAAATGGGTGTCTGGCCTTTACAATGACTCGCTGTAGCCTACCTGTGTATCGAGTCAGTAGGGCCAACCTCCGAGACAAGTCTGGCACCAATTTTCCTACCCCGGAGGGATGGAAGGCTTGGTGAGCCATGGGCGCGGGGATCAATTCAACGTGTGTGTCGCAGTAGCACCTCCAGTCGCTGTGTCGCACGCGCCCTTTTGCATTAATACGCCTCATAAATACAGAAAGTATGTGCCAAATCGGTGCAGCAAGAACAGGGAGTTTATCCCTTGGATCTATCTGCGTTTCAGGGGAACACATGGTCGCTTTTGGTCCGCGATTAACCCCTATCCGCCACCTGGGAACGCGTCACGCAGCTTCGCAACTAATCGCCTCGAAATCTCTCATATGGAGGACCTCCGTGGTTGTTGTGCCATAGATGAATGAATGTACCCAAGGTTTTCAGCTGCTCTTTGTCTAATAGGAAAGAAAATTTAATGGTCCATCCAAACGGAAAATTAACATGCCTCACATCAAGTGAAGAACCTTGAGTTACAAATGAGGTGAGATTAGTCGACTAACAGTGGTTATGATGAGAAATCCTCTGCATGGAAAGAAAAACATTAAATAGCTGCATCGTTTACTTTTTATTCACCTCTCTACGGAATCTTCATGAGACGGCTAGGTGTGAGCCTACGTGGGACTTCTTCATGAAGACTAAGGGTTTACTAAGGAAAAAACGACATTGCACTTCCCCGAGACGCATTTAGTTTTAAGGACGAACATTTTGCACCTGATCGGTAGTGTTGGCTCACAGTGTTTGTTTATACGTACGCTTTCTCGCATCTTCGCTTGCATGTGGACCAGGAGTCGAACAAGAACTTGCAACTAAATGACTGATAAAGGTCTGATTGATGGCTACAGAACAGGGACGTTACAGTAACCGTCGGTACAGTATTCTTTTGCATCAGTCGGCAAACGGATGAAAATATAGAAGTTCAATCTCGGAACTCCCAAAAAAGCTGTTCTCCTCGGATTTGTGTGTGGGTTCGGCTGCTGCTTGAGGACTGGCCTTCTTTTATGAGTGTAGTCGCATGCTGGTCCAACAGATCTTTCCCGCATTGCCGAGGTAGACGTTATTGGGTGCTTCCAAATCAGAGAAAGACGACGGTTTTTGTGGATTACAGACAGCGAAGTGATCTGAGATAAGCCTGATACTAATTTCTCGATATCGGAATGAAGGAAGTCTTGGATGGCGTAAAGCGAGGGCCTTGTACGCGTTGAATGGCATCGCTATCTTGGGGCTACTCCCGATTCCAGGGCCTTATAAGTTGGCAAAAACTAGGAGAACTGCAATAATAGATAACTAGTACCATAACCACCACGGTAGAATTGAAGACCTGGTGAAGCAAGCTAAGGGCATCAATTACAACGTCTTAGAAATAAAGAGGAAGATAAAACATCGCTTGCTAAAAGTCGTCCGTGGTACTGAAGAAAAAATCAAAACATGTGACGTAGCAGAAATTGTGCATTTATTAACAAGAGGGCAGGCTTTGATGCTTGGTTCGATTGAACGACACGATCCCAATCAGACGTTCGCATTTGAAAAACTGTTGACCAGTACCACTTTTGGCAGAGATCGCTGTCTACACTCAATGTTATAAGAAGAATGAGATCCCGTTGTCTTATACGAAAGAGAGGAAAGAACGATTCAAATTTGGACTTTGCGTTAACCGAAGTGCTTCGTTCAACTGACATCGCTGACATCTCAAAATTATGCACGTCGTTAGACGATCGCCTCCGCACAAGATTCCTCTTTCGGCAAAAAGGAAAGAAAACCGCGCATTTCAATAAACAAAATTCAAAACACACCATAGGTTTGAGTTTACGAGGACAAAGAAAGATTGTCGAGACCTTATGTCAAACGTTCGAGCAATTTCATGTGTTGAGCTGCTCTTCATGGGGATATTGAGTGAAGCTGTTCATGCTAAGGCGACGCCATAACTGCCCATCTTTTCATACATGATACCAAGATAATCACTATCCTTTGCAGGTGTAAAGCATTTATTGTATTACAGAAAAAACAAACGAGAGGTATCAACTTGAGATAAGGTCTGAACATTTGCAGAACCAGCACCTAGAAGTCCTCGAACGCTGACCCAGATTTTCAAACTCTAGATGTCGGATGGTCGCATCTGATTAATCGAAGACCAAGACAATCATGCTGATACATAAGGATCGGACCCCAACATGACAACAGTGACTACTCAATCGGATCACTTTTTGTCTTCTATATGCTCCATTCATTGAGTTGTCCTCAGTAGTGGTTATAGAACATTCGATATAGGACAGCTGTGTGTGTGAACCCGCAAAGTTTAGTAAACGGTTGGTGATATGGAGCATCACCTCACTTTATAAAACTTTTGAAAGGTTACATAATTGTGAAACACTTTCGCCGTTAACTTCATTGAGTTAGAGAGCACTTTTGATTCAATCAAGCCGGAAGCGACCATGAATCCGGGCGATGGCGCAAAAAAGGGTGATCATGATGGCCGATAACGAAAATTTTTTTCACCAACTAGCTTTTATGAACTAAAACAAGGTCGCTAAGATGGTTAACTCGCTTTTGATCTTCGATGGCTGACATATCGGTCAGCTCAAAAAGGACAGTTCGTAGGATAACTAAAGTTAATTAATGGAGAGCTTTATCTAAAGTCAGTCTTTCGACTCTTTATTTCGTTAACGGCACCGTCTTCAAGAAATAAAAATTGGTCAAGCAGATAAATTTTTGTTGAATTTGTAGATTTTGAATCAATTTTTGAATGAATGAATTTTTGTTGATTGCGGCGGTGCTTGTAAAACGACCTGTTTTTGAATTTAAGAAAGTTATGCTGTTGAAAAAAGAACTAGACCTCTTTGCCGCGCTTAACCAAGAACGAATGTCTTCAATCATATCTTCACAATACAATGAGGAAACATTTTTTTCTTCCTTCACAGCTTTTCAAGTTTGAGCTTTCCTATAATATATATCTTGGAATCGCAGAAGTATGCAAGTAACGTGACAGAGCGGTCAGCGTTACCATGCGCATGATGCGCATGATACTAAAAGAATCCCGCTTTACACAAGTGAGAAAAAATCGGTGTTCCGACCAGCGTCGATAGTCGATGAACAAAAATACTGCAGCTTTCAAAGGATTAAGGTTGGGTGGAAGACACAACTCATTTGTCCCAATCGGAAAACGTGAGACGCTAGCAATTGCATCCAAACAGACGTCAAAAGCAGAGGCAAACGTTGAAATTCTTCATCAAGACACGGAACGAGAAATAAGACGTCTTCCGTGCCTCGTGGCTGCGTAGGACCGATTGGGCAACGCTAACATGCGAAGGGTTTCAGTGTAGAAGACGACCAACGTCAACGAAGGCGATCGATCCTTGGTAGCAAATCACATGAATCTACTCCTCCACCCGTTTGCCTTTTTTTGTTGTGGGCGAAGCTGAAACTGATCTATTGTTTGATAGGGAGGCTTATAATTTGCCTTGTTTATGCATATTAAAGAGAACCATAGGAATCAACACATCATAATACACACGTGTCTTACTTTTAATTTAAGAACTTAAAAAGCAGTAGTGGCCGATCAGCTGCATGGAAAGAGCAATCGCATGCTGAACAAGAGGAAAAACAAAAAGGAGTTTTAACGAAGATCAGTGAGATGCCAACAAATGAGGGGCATTACGAGAATAAGTTCTGTATGCAATATTATTTTGTAGATTAAGGAAAACCGAGATAACGGTATTCATATTTACTCACATAGCCGGATCGGAAACTTTTCGACGAAAACGTTCGCTGAAGGACGTTTCGCTTGATATCGTCCTCGGATAAAAAGCCGTCATTTGATCTAAACGTTCAGGAATTTTGCTGCGTCAGATACGATAGCAAAGAGTTAATGTAAAGTTAACCGTAACTGATAAGTTAAGAGCTCTTAGGTTAATAAAACTGTAGAATTTCATGAAAATTGTTCTTGCCGATGAGGATGATGATGGTATTCTTTTTCAGATATCTTGCAGATGACGGGACTCCTTAAGGAGACCCGCTGATCTGCTGAAGAACTTAATGTGGCCCAATGAGAACCTACTTCTACTACATTGAAATTAGGGGCATGCTGACTACATCAACGACAAACAACAATGTATTTTAGTCAAGCTTTCGCCATCTATAACTGTAAAACCACCGACAAAGCACAACAGTCGGAACCTAGCACTGCTTTCCGACAAATTCTGCTTCTCTATCCTTACAAATAGCTTTCGATATATCCGCCACTTTTGTTTCATGAAGATACTAGTTGCTTCTCTTCATTGCCTGTACTTTGAGATGCTTCCGTTATAGTGTAGCTTTGGTGTAAGATTTACATCACGGTGTTTTCGTTATTTTTTCTGTACTTTCACGGAGATAAAGAGATTTCTCACAAAATTGTCTACAGTATTTTTTCTGTACTTTCAAATAGATGAAGGGATGTCCCACAAAATCGTTTAACTTTTAACCAGTAAACCTTCACCGCAGGAAGTGTCTAATACCGTTTTCAGCTTGTTCATGAATGTCATCAATTTTTTCGGCAGTTCAAGAAGTTCCTTGTCATGTCGAGCTTGTGTTGGAGGTTTTGAACATCGAGGTTTTTCAGTGTTCTATGAATCCTAATTCTAATCGTATTTAAATTTAAAAGAATACTGTATAGAACTTGTATAAACGAGAACGGCTACAGCGCAAAATATCTTTTACCTTACGAAAAGATCTTCAAAACACAATTTACTATAATTTCTTCTGTAGCTCCTGACCTAGTAAATACTCGAGGATCTACAGATCATTGCCAGTAGTCCAAAAAAGGGCTCTGGGCATTACGTGTTCAAAGTAACGTTTGTATCAGAGAAATTAATTGATTCGTTTTATCATCCGTTTGCCAACAGTGCTAATTCTCACTAGTCATTTTTAATGGCCTTCTCAGTGTGGAGGCGAATTCTGAGAAGAACCACGCCGTCAAATGTTCGCATCACATTACCAGCCAATTCGCTGTAGAAACCAAGGTGGCGAAGATGATAGCGGCTCCAGGTAACGAATTGTCAAAAACGTAAGCAACATAGAAATAGGCCACCCCGTGCGATGTATACAGCAATGAATTGGTCTTGAGAATCCGACCGATGTTTGGTGGTCAGGAACGTCAGCCACGTAAAATTGTGAAAAATCGTTGTATTGTGACAATCAGGATAATACAGACGAGCACAGTGTATGTTGTCAGATTTCTCACCAGACAACTGACCAATTAAGAGTGTTAAGAAATCGTTTCAAAAATAATACAACATGTAAGAACAGTCAAATGGCGCATACCTTGGCCTTTTGTTTTCGAGTGTACCAACAACGGCCAATTCAACTATTGAGAGGAAAATGTAGCCCACACAGCCGAACATGAACAAATCCAGACCTTTCACGTAAGACACCTCAATAAAAAGGGTTTCATTCTAATGTGTTCTTTTAAAATTGCTTTTCTATGTTTTCATTTTACGTACAAGTTGTGCGGTGATTGTATGATTGTAAGTCATAGAAGGCATAGTAAATAAATCATTTTCTAAATCACAAATAAACGATACTTTGGCCAGAAGGCCAGGTTTCTCTGGCACCTATTGCCTTTGCGCGAAAGAAGTTGAGCAAATTAGGGTTAACAAATGTTTCCAACATTATCATCGTTGATCACATACAGATGAAGTCCCAATTCATTAACCCCAACACCTATAAGGAGCGGTATGACCGATGGCTTCAAATACCCACAGAGTCATGCGTTAGTTCAATCGCCCATTCCATTCCAGCTAACAAAGCGTCCAGCCCCTCGTCAGCGCCAACAAATTGGATGTAGACATTTCTCTTGGAGGATAAAAGCACTGAAGTGGTATATATCGGTAGGCTTCTTAATGGACTCGAGTGCATGGTGCATTCCTCAGATATTGATCAACGCCGAAAACACTGCTCTTATTCTTCTACTACCTAAGATATCCAACTAATACCCGTCGTGCGAAGGAGATCATGCGGTTGGAAAACACGCTCTGCTCCTCTTAACATTTCCCACAAGATCCAATTCGAAAACCCATCGATATCATAATTGGCGACGATAAGTGGGCTTTATTTTGCGATTAGCGGAGCGCATATTAGCTAACAACAACTCTATGTTCAATCAATTAGTTATTCCTTATATATTAGTTTGTTCCAAGGGAGAAAAATGGAGCAAGTCGTAGAGAAAAGGTCGATAAAATAGTAGTTCAGCTCTTACCTGTGGGCTATCCATTCCATTTACTCTAGAAAAAATAAAGATAGCAGTGCTTACCTTAGGCAAGCTCCTAGCTACGTTGCTGTACTGTAGAGTGAGCGCCATGAGAGATGAAACGCCAAGCGTCACTCTAGCCGGCAAACTCCTACGATCCAACCAGAACGAGATCCAGCTGATGAGCACCTGAATGCAATACTTTTCTGGGGGTTCATCCTGACTCTTGAACTGACGTCTAGCAAAGGCCTGCAAAAACCTATGGCATGCTCGTAACCGTGGATATCCAATTATTTTATTCAGACTTTTTAAAAATGTCAATTAATGGTAAGGATAAATAATCAGTTCCTTTCTCGTCTTTAATTAGCAGGGTTCTAATACGATATACGATACACAAAGAACTTAAACGGTTTTTAAATAATTTTTGTAGCAACCTTCTGAGTTCAAAAGAAGGAGAAAAGAAATCAGTGATTCTGCATAGTGGTAGGTAGTTAGAGTAATCCGTTCAAAGCTGGAATGTCAGCGATAAATGGTAAACTTGGACTTCCAAGTTGAAAACACTCACCATGCAATAGGTAGGGAGGTAAATCTGAAGTAGGTAGAACCCGTATGACCGACGAAAGAACAGTTTAATATTAAGCTGAAAACACGAAATAAAAATTACGAATGTTCATAAGGGTACAGTCTATCTGATCTCTTGTAAAGCGTGCGAGGAAGAATACGTTGGCGAAACGGATAGACTACTCTGCGTCCGTATAAAAGAACACCTAGTCGGCAAACGTAAACCAAATGCTCCACTAAGCACGCATAGGACTCAGAGACGTAACGGAGAAGATTTTGAAGCAGGGGATACGATGCTTGCGCAGAAATCGAGAGCACAAACGCGCAAAACTCTCGAGGGATTCTGGATTAATTCCAAGAATCTGAAAATAAACCGCAGGGAGGAATGTCTCATTATCACACGTGATATTGGGTAGTATATAAGATTGTTATTCTGATGGGAGGGGCACATTGCGCTTCCATGTGAATTCTGTGCGGTTGGTCTTCGCGCGACATACTCAGTGGAAAACTCATAGAAAGTGGTGAGTGTGCAGAGCTGTGTTCATTGTGATTGAAATCTTGGTTTAGCGTTTTCTTTGTTTGGTTATGGAGATGTTTTGCAGTGTAGATTTAAGTCAACTTAACCTTTCCAGGCTCTGACGAAGGCGAAATCCGCCGAAACGTCAGCTTGTACGTAAATAAAGAAATAACATGATACCACGTGTTTGCTAAACAGAAGTGGAAAGAAAAATGATGAATGTTTCCCTCACTTACATTTGTTGTTACCTTAGGTAACAACTCAAAAATCAATGACAATTGTTTGTTCATATTCATTAGCCTAATTTTTCTTCTTTTTTCTTTATTCAAGTTTATTTGTCAACAAAATCGAAGTTTATTTCCTCATTACCGAAAAACTTCATCGCCTGGGCAACGCGCCAATCCGCAGTCATCTGCAAGCTCTCACCTGATCCCATACCCCAGCGGGATATTGAAATGTTGCCTTTTCATGGATGAATGTTGTCATGTGGAAATCTGGAAGTTTCACTTCATCGATGAATTCCACTGGCTGACCTTGCCGTTTCCAGTGAAGTCGCACCTGTGAAGGAGATACGGTAGTGAATACGGAAGTGCGGAAAGTGTTCCAATAAAACGAATAACAAACGTGCAGTCAAATTTGAGAGATTGAGTTCTACTTCTCAGAACTTGCAACATGATAAATTCACCTGTTAAAAGGCGTAATCTACGCTAGGGGGTTTAAGCCACTAAGAATAATTGAACACATGGCACTCGAAGACGGTTTTTAGACAGCTGGTGACAATACCTCGTCCAGTAGAGCGTTTTAAGAGATGAGAAGTAGACAGATTTACGGGACAAACTTTACTCTGTTTCCCAAACATATACACTACTGTCTTAAAAACATTGCGAAGCTTTTAAATAACTCTTGGGTCAGAATTCTCAACGAGTGAACGTAAAATTTGGGTTTTTAAAATCTTCAATGCAAGCGCTGCATCTGAAAAAACGGAGGATACGTTGAACAACACCATCGTGCCGTGCTGCTCGCTTGTTCGATGGGTTTCATACTCGAAAGACAAGGATATGGGAGCCTCAACGAATAGAAGCAGAGTAAATGTGTATCGCGATCTCCACTGAATCAGAGTTTTGTCTAGAGAGAATAAGATAGCCTATATTCTGCACTCATAGAGCCCAAACGTTTTTGTTTGGTTCAGTAAAGACCAAAATAAACTAAGATTAATCTTAACTTATTATTTACTGTCCACTCTTTTTAATGGTAGGGTATATTGCGAAATATAACTTTAATGATGCTGAAGTATTTGTAACTGTGTTTGTGGCCGATTTGGGCTTCCCAGATAAATCCCACTAATGGATGGTTGCTGATCGCTGTGATCGACAGAACTAGCTGAGAGACACGCGAAACGAAGGACCCACATGGTGTTGTGGTGAATGCGTTACTACTTGGAAAGGACTATAGCGCGTTCGTTCTCCACCGCAGATACCTGCTGTCCGGAGTTTTGCAAATATCTCAGCATCATTGAAACTAAGATTAGTCGGTTCAAAGCTCGGAGCCGTTAATGGAGTTACGTCAAAAATTCATTATATTCAACATATATCTGGCACTATAACTTAAAATACTTAGCAGTAAACTCTTTAGAAAGCTCCAGTGAGTTTGATGTGATTCCAACCGTTTCGTCTTAGTATCGATTTCGAACACTTCTGACCACGAACACAGCTGAATAAGAGGTGGCTGTGGTGGTCACTAGGACCAAATTCATTCCGACCTCGTCGGCATTTACTACTGTGGTGTCGGACAGCACATCAACAATTCTTGTTATCGTACCTTTCCAACATTGAACGAGTAGCTTTCGAAGATTGTCGTACACATGACACGATCCATCGGAAAGAAGCTGAAACGCCACATTTATTGTGAAAATATCATCAAAAAAGTGATGTGATAACGCAAAACTTATAAAAATTAGCATTTCTTTATTGCTTCTTTAAAATCCTAGAAGCTGGATTAAGTAGTACTCACAAATCCCGAAATCTCCATTTGGTTCCTAAGCAAAAAAAGTGATTCAAATGGCCTAAAAGCTCAAATTCTGCATCTTCCTCAACATCTGGATCTTACTATGTAGCTATGTACATTTATACCTTTAGCAAATAAAACAGCACAAGTTACTAGTCGGGGCCGTCGCATGTAAGGAATATCAAAACTTCCCTAAGTGCTTACTCTACAAGTAATCGTGAACGTCATCTCCATGGTGTTCTGTTCTAAATTGTTACTTGGAAAACAAAGGTGTATCAATACACGACATAGTCGATTGCGTTCTTGTTGTTAACTGAGGTGTTCTATGTCCAACACGATGTTAGATCATCGCGAGCTCCACTTGGATCAGATTTCCAGGAAATTCGACCACCTAGTGGCGGAAACCCTGCAAGATTTTGCAAAACTATAAGATAAAATCAAAAAACGTACGTGAAATCCATTTCGCAAGGCGATTCGACTACTATCCTATAAAAAAGAACTTGAAGTGGAAGTTCAAACAGATGAAACAAGAATTGCAATGATTTTCATATTTTTCTCCAGCCTCCACTTATTCTTGGTTGGCTCATGCGTTAGAAGCAATGTTATGGGTCATATTTGTTCCAAATGTTCACGAATTTCTCCAAGACGAAAGTCAGTCCTGTTTTTTAACTGATCGAAATTCGATAGTTTAGCTCACTAGTTTACACTGGTTCAAGTAATGCGACGCAAATGTGTGACGCGCGTGACTTCGAACTCAGTACTGAACTTCAGAAAAACCTTTTTTGTCACTACAAATGAAAGCGAAGAAGGAACTCTCACCAGTTTTCGCTTATTTTCACATGGATGTTGCTGAGATGAAAGGAACCCTTACGTTGACAGACCGAACGTAGGGAAAAATGCCAGCTGATTCGAAAAAACCTACCGATAGTTCATCCAGACCGTTCCGTTTGGAAAAATTGCCAGGAAGATGTTTGGTGTTGGACTTTTGTGGATGACCGAACCTAGACGACCGAGCTTAGTACAAGTTAGTTATACGGAAAGTTCTCGTTATTTTTGGCGATTTTTATTTCCACCATCACTATGCGCTGACAACATTTTTGGAAGATATTCAGCAAAAGTGCGTCAGAAGTAAAATTAAATTGAGAAACTGAAGATTTATTACGAGACGTCTGATGACAACAGAATCCACATTTTTGACAAAAACTTGTTTCATGGACAACAACGATTACCGAGCGTTTTTCAAACGAGAAGAACTTACTGAACAAATGTGATGAGGGTTGCTGAATTGGTAATACTCGAATCTCAAAGCGATATGAAAATCGATAATTGATCAATGATTTAAAGGTTAGGGATGTCAGTTTTGCTTTCAGAGTGGAACATTAATTTCGATGTGGTCGTTGTGGAAAGTTGAGCTTAGCGCTTTTTTAGATGATAAGGTTTCCTTTTCAGCGTCGGCAAAATGTGTTTCTATTCAAGTTATTTTATGCATCATCGTGAAATATATTGCACAATTTGTCTCTTACCAGGCTGGTTTTCCCTCATTACATTTAAAATCGCTATTTTCTGTCCGAAAAAGGTTTTCGAATGGAAATTCAGTCATTTGCAAAAAAAAGAATATTAGTATAAAAAACTATATTGGATTAAGAGACGAACATTCATTATATTTGAAAGAAAACAGAGAGTAGTATGCACCTTTGCTATTCACAATACAAACGTTCGGCAGCCAGATGTTGTCGACCATTCTGTGGGACAACGAAAGGTTCGTCAAGCACTGCGCTCCCTCCTCTTGCTGAAAGAGCAGCCTGACGTTATCGATACGGAAGAAATCATCAAATTCTTAGCAAAATAGGCTGAGCTTTACGCATTTAGCTTTATTACGACTAAACGTTGGATAGTGCAGCAGGTTCGAGATTTTACCAAAAAGGTCCCTTCTTCCACAATTGCTGATAATTTTTTCCATAGTTAGAGGATTGAGAAGATTTGGAAGTTGACGAGCTTATCGAAAAGACTTCGCCCTATCGTAAAACTGATAAAAACTAGATTATTATAGAAACGAAAGAGGAAGTAGAAGAAAAAGGCGAGAGAACGAAATATGGTTCAACAAAAACAGGCAACGAACGGAAAGAGTCGTGAGCTTTAGAAGACAAGAATTTCATTGTAGTGAAATGAAAAAGTCAAAAAATTACAAATCAAAGAATTTATCCAGATTCTGCTCTCTGTTCCAAAAATGAAGTCGAGGATGTTTATTCAAAGGTTTAGGACGAAATTATTTTCGACTAAATATGAGTCATATTTAAACATAGGGTCTGGGTTGCTTCGGCCAAAAACGAACGTTTAGTTAGCAGATCATATCCGAGCTTGCATCCAATCCACCCTCGCTGTAGAATTCAATACAGATTTGGCGAATTGCAAAGTGAAAATCGATCCCTTTTTATATGTGGTTTTGACTAACCACTGGAAACTTCGCAAAATAGTGGATGGAAATTGTAAAGCATACATTAATTTCCTTATAACAATAATCGATTCTCATTAATCTACTGGCTTCCGCATGACTTATTTGGGCATTCAAGGCCCGAATTAATTCATGTTTTCCAAGCATTTTAGTGAACGTAGAAAGAACTTATACCTCGTACGAAAGGCCAGGATCGTGCCATATCTGACTGAAGAGGATGTGCATGGTGGAGGCTGATTGAATTTCGGAAATTTCGGAAACACTCTGAATGAGAAGCTCGACGTCCACGTCAACACCTTTCATCTTCGGCACCAGATTCCGGTCATACTTAGAGAGCAACTCGGTGAGGATTCTAAACAAAAAAAATTTAGAAATCCTAATAACAAAGTTCTTTCTTTAAATGAAAAAGTTCTTCTTGTTTTAGATGCAATGGGATTCTTGCTTGTAAAAAACCTTTCCTCTTAAAAGAAATCTTCCTGAAAGTCCATGACTCTGGTTGAAGTCATTTGTTAGGTTCTATTAGAGTGGAAATCATCTGTTAGGTTGCACTCTACAATCATTCAAGAGTCCACAGCGAGCTCCACAAAAATGTACTTTTTTCTGTCTGAATGTCTTGCAAACACGCCGGTTGTTCAAATTTGCGTGGCTGCCTCGTGAGACGACAGCTGATCCATGGAGTTTACAGAGTTCCTGACTTTTTATTTTTCACAATGGGCAGCAGTAAGTACAGAAATTGAGGAGTTGGCATCAAAATAGAATTATAGAGGAATCCTTGCTCTTTCGCTGTGAAGGGATACCTGGTACGTAAGCTACTACTCGCTATATGCTACTTTGCCCTAACGTATAAGTGCAATGTTCTCAGCACTAGGAAACGTTTTAAAAGCTGTCTCGGTTTTATTTCTAAGTTTTCATTTTGCCAGTCTCACAATATAACCAAAAAAACTGAGAGTTTAGCCTTTCATAGGTCAAGATTGACGTAATATGGGGGTGAGACAAGACATCGACTGAGTGAAAAAAGTGCGGTTACAAAAGAGACTTTGTAAAGGGAATGAATTGGATGATAGGCACTTTGTCCAATTTGAGACTTACGATTCCACAGCACACAATGTATCTCAGGTGATATGGGTTAAAGGTCGCAACTAGGTCTTCCGAGGTCGCTGAGGACTTCGAAATTTTATTCTGTTATCTCGACGACTTATAGACACGGCAGAGGTATAGAAATGTTAATGTAGAAGTGGAAAGATAAACTAATGGAGGTTTCAAGTAAAATATTCAGATAATTATTTAAGCTCAGAATTTCGTGCTTATTTCAGTGAAAAAAGTGAAATGCTATAGTATTTGAATAAAGGAATATAAACGAGTTGAATATGTGAACTGCAAAATTTGTGCTCTTCTTCCCTCTCTCCGAAGTTGATCAACATCGCCATGGCGTTTTATTAGAACCGGATTTTCACACAGCCTCCCTTTTATGGTATTTTGGTCGTAAACGAAAGAATTCCGAAACCTTTGTGTAATAGAGAGAATACACCATCACAACGGCAAAATAAAGAACTCTCAGTATAAGGAAATTCCCAGGGAATGTTCAAGCCTTTTGGTGGAGTCGCCCAGAAATACACATTTGGTTCGATCCTGCATCGATCGGTAAATTGGTTATTGTGGAGAGCGAATAGGTATTCAGCCACGTCAGAGATGTTCAACAGTCGATGCACGGCGCATCCCAAATGGATTGATCACCGTCTAACAGTTTGGCCTGCACACTTCTTAAGGAAATTAATAGTGACATTTATTGCCCAATGAGCTTGATATGACAATGAAACAGAATTTATCCAACGGTTTTTTGAAGCAAAAAGCTTGAAAATGATGAGTTGTCTAAGAGAAAGAGGAAATTTACCGTGTAGCTGCCTTCTCTGCTTGACCTAGGACGCAGAACGGCTCCTCCGATGGATCGCGCTCTATGTTCCCCGGCGGATATCCCACAACTAAATCCAGAAATGTCACCAAGTGTGTGCTTCTAAAGTGACCGAGTGAAGCTCACCTTGGCAAGTACCGTTGGGAAGTTGTTGGAAGCCATCACGACAAGCGCAACTTCTCACGCCGTTTTCGTAGATTTTACAATATGATGAACGTAAATCACATTTTTTGCATTCTATAATAAAAACAATAAGAATGAGCTGTTTGACCCTGTTCTAACATAAGTCCTCGAAACGGTAGCAGTTTGTTTTTTAAGAGAGTGGAAGGTTTTCGGAAAACCTGCCCATATTTCATCGGCTTTATGGGAAAATTTTCGCCTGCAAAGAATTAACGGAGGGTCTTCACCCTTTTTTGCTGTATTTTTTCGTATTTAGCAGTGAGGATTGGATAAATAATTACCTTCGTCTAAGGCGGCCACTAGTGAAACGGTGAAAGTGAGAATAAAGCTGAAAGCCATGGCGGCTATAACCCATGCATAGCGCTGTAACCTGTAATCAAAGTCCAAGGTGTTGATTTTCTAAGCACGACTTATTTTTTAAGCGTCAAATAATAAAAGACATAGAAATTTAAGCGAGTATCCGACGTAATATAGTATCTGGATGTAACAATATAACTGTTTAAAAAGTAGTCTTCTCCGAAAACGAAAATACCAAATTTTGAAAAGAGTCGACTTCGGTTCGGTTATGACGGGAAGATAGAAAGCCCAGTCTGGATAATTAAATTATTCTTTTAGAAGCGATAATAATAAGAACGTTGATTGAGAACGGTTAATTGCAACCACAATAAAGAATTAAATTCGTCCTCTCTCTCAATCGGTTCGGTCTTCCATTGGAGTGGCCATCGTCAGGAAGAATCCGTGCCACAAAAGTAGCAAACTTCCCAGCCGGAAACCACTCAAGGAGATACTTGGGAGAGGTTCAGCACCTCTATGTCGGAATTCCTGCGAAAACAACACCAGACCACCATTCACGATTTCGATAAAGAAAGAAGACCGAAATTCTCAAGGTGAACTCCAAGCATGAACGCGACCACCGCAGCCATTTTGCCAAAGCATCATCAGCGCCAACGCAAAAATGAGCACATCAGAAGCTTCACTGTAAGAGATGTGTTTGATTTGCTTTTTCACGGATAATTCAACGGCCTTCGTAATTTCATCGAAACTTATTCCAGAGCTATTTAAACTGATTGCTTTTATTCACTTGTGTGTTTCTCACCAGAGGCTTTCGAATGGTAGTAATTTTATCTTGTATAGAACGTTCATGTGAAAAAGAAATGAATGATCTTGAGTTCATGCGTGTATTTCTTCACATTTACTGATGGCATCCCCAAAGTAAGGTGTTCGTAGCTGAGATATGGTGAAAAACGGTGGAACACATCGCCTACTTGAATCAGGAGCAAAATGAGAGATTTCAAAAGCAAGGCGATATCTGGTTTTGAGCGCTTAGATAGTGTTCATCTACTGCTCATTGACAACCATGGCATATTCATGTCCATAATGGAAATTTCTCTGTGAACAAGGAGAAAACACCAACAAAAGGTTATCAACACACAGAGACTGAATACATTGACTTCTACACACATGCTAAGAAGTGAATTGCTCCTCTGAAGCTTAAATCAACATCTCAACTTGTAATGGACTTCATCAACTAAATTGCCGAAAAGTTGGAGCTCTTTTATTTTAACGCAGTGAAATTGAGGTCTTCTAGAGTACACGAAGCAGATTTCTTCACTTTTTCTTCGTAAAGGCTCATATTTCACGCACCAAGGAAGCAAAAAAATCGTGGTTTCGTTCAGGAAGACTTGATGGTGCTGTGGTGCTCCCCAACGTGTTGTTGGTCTTTATGACTGATTACTTGCCTTGGAGACGATCAGCGTCCAAATATCATCTTCAATTCTCCGAAAATTCCAATGTTAAGATTAGTCGAAGTTGAAAAATAATGTGTAAAATTTATACATGCGACTAAGGCGATACAGCAAAGTTTTCTCTATTAGCTTGTAATGTTCTTAATTTTCAAGCTCTCTACTGATCGAGGAGTCATCGTCATTCATCAAAAAACCCGTTTCTCTCTTTGTGTTGTTTTGGAAAATGAAGTAGAAGACCCATCTTCAAAGCCATGGTGGGTGGGCTGGTGTAATCATCAACTATAACTATATGTGACTATATTCAGCTGTTCTAATCTTCCTCACTTGAAAGTTACGTAAAAAGCGGCTCTGAAGAAGGCGATACTGCCGAAACGTCAGCTGCTGTAGCCTAGTAACTATTTAATAACAACCTCGTGTCTGCTTATTGAAGAAAAACATCGAATTATCAATCAATGCCGGGGTTAACAGAAAGTCTTTCTGAAAAAGTAGAAGACCGTCTAGTTTGCAATAAATGTGCTAAAATGATACGTGAGGCGAGTGTGGTGCAGTGGTCGGAGGCGCCTCGCCAGACATACATGGGATCAATCTCCGCTCCCAGGCTCACCAAGTCTTACATCCCTCCGGGGTCGCCAAATTGGTGCCAGACTTTTCTGGGAGGATAGCAGCACTGTCTCGAAACATCGGAAGGCCAGAGCGATTCATTGTAAAGGCCAGATATACATTCAAACACCTCCAGCGATGCTTAGTGAAATCGAACGCACTGCGCACCCCTCTGAAATTGATCAACGCTGAGACCTTTGTCCTTTATAGCTTTAAGGTGATGATCCGTGATGATGTTCACCTTCATTAAAGTGCTCTCAATTTCTTGGATTCTTCAAGGTCTTGAGCAAAAAATTCCACCCCTTCCCAATCTTTTTTTGGGATCACATTTTAACTGCTAGTTATCTTACGTGTATTTGCGTGTTATATTGCTGAGATCTTCCGATCGAAAAGCGGACGTAACGGAATCCAGTGAAACGAACTACGTCAGCATTTATAGCAGAATAGCTGGAAATGTTCAAAAAATCATAAGTAATTTTTGAGCCAATTTCGTAGTGATTCTTAGAGGAGTTATTAGAAACGATTGAAATTTCAGGAAATCTCACATGGTCGGAACGTTGGAACTGTAAGAAGTCCTGCGCTTTTCAGGAACACTTAAGTGGTCCAAATGGGACAAGTGAAGAAATTTCAGAAACAAGACGAGAGAGAAATACAAATAATTGGAAAGGCACAGATAAAACCACTACAAGGTGAAAAAATAGGCGTAATCGTTGCTAGTGTGGAGAAGAAAAGAGCATTCTTCATGAAAGGAGCAATAAAGTACATCATGTTGGTCGACCTAGCCCTCAAGAAACCAATGGAAGCTTATCATTCTCCGAGCTTCTGGCTTTTTCAGAATCATCCCCTCACAATTAACCTGCTTATATAAACGATAAGCGCTAATGCTTCATGACCGAGAATTCTTCATTCCGTTCTAAAGATCATAGTGGCAAAACGAGCTTCAGGAAAACGGTATAGCAACGTTTTCCAGTAATAAAAAAGGAGTAGTGATTCTAAAAGTTATAGCAATCACGACCAGGAGAAAAGTGAAGACAAAGTGAAGAATGAATAAAAGTGAGGTGAAAATGAAGACAAACTCAAATGAAGAGAGTAGAAACAAAAGCAAGAGCTTCAGTGGAACGAAAAGCTGGGCTTTCTAAACTTTGAATGAAGTCGTGCTTAAGCGAAACATCTCATAAGGGCTAAGAAGTAGGTCGTTCAGCAGTCCACTCCATTCCATTGTTGTCGGAACTCGATAAGCTCCGAAAATGCTTTGACTTTAACAATAAGCTAAGTCGCCGACGATAAATCCAAAAGGACCAAGCATCATTCAAGACATTACCGAAATAGAGGGGTTAAAGCAGTAAAGAAATACTTTTTGCGAAAAGGAACTATATTTATATAACATTTGGACCAATATGCAAAAATTCTTTGTCCGCAGTATTGCATGTGTTGAATGGATAACAATGACCCAAGGTAGATGATATTTCTCGGCATTAATTAATTACTTCCACAGAAAGAAATGAGTAGATTGGCTTAACGCTCAATTCGAACCTTAGGCCACGAAGATGTGAGGGCCGCCTAATCGTTAAGAACTACCAGCGTCCAGATGCTAACAATGAATTTTTGCGCTTACGCAACGTCCAAAGTCAACAAAGGAGTGGGCTTAGTCCTTCTCTAAAAACTATCCTGCTAGTAAAATCAGCATTCCATTGTTAATCTGCATTGATTACTTGCTCATTTCGTTCACACACGAAAGCGGAAGGAACGTATGCTGTCGGCAGTCACGCGGAGAACCGAAAAACCTAGTCAATCAGTGCATGAGGTAGGTCTGCTCGCGAATTATTCCGATTCTTTGAAAATAAAGGGGTTAATCATTCCCTTAAAGAGAGTGGGACGTGTTCGAGTGTTGAACTTAAGTGGGACTGCGACAGTGTCAGAACAATGGCTTGGTAGACAATTGAAGCATTGAAGTGTCGCAATTGTCTTCTGCTACGGTTTCCTAGTTTGATTAATCATCAACAAAACTATTACGAGCCACTTCACCACGAAATGAAAGACGCTAAAGCTATAGTATGTGGAAATTGAAAGTCTTCGTATAAAATTATTGCAATTCAAAACGTTCACTTCATAGATTTTCTAATGCTCTATGTAGTTTATGTAGATTTGGACTCCTCAGATCAATCCCGTTGAAAGGTGATTGCTGATGACAATCGATAGAACTAGCTGAGAGATAGGCGAAACGAGGGACCCGTATGGTGTGGTGGTGAACGCGTTACTTCCCGGAAAGGGTAATAGCGCGTTCGTTCCCCACCGCAGACACCTTCGGTCCGGAGTCTTGCAAATATCTCAGCAACATTGTGGTTGTACTTCGCTTAGTACCCTGCCGTGAAAACTGTAGCAGGCAGAAAATAAAAAGGCTGAGACTGCTCTATGTAGCTTTGAAAGAGTACGACTCGAAAAGGTTCAGAAGAAAGGGAAAACAAGGAGAAGAGAAGTAAAGCTAATTTCTATAATAGTTTAATTTTTTAAAGAAGGAATTGAACTGTACGAAACGGTACTGAGTTTCCAACTCGGGAAAGCACAACGTTTTTTCATGAATTCTACTATGTCTCAGCATAACCAATAGCTCAGCGCCCCACGATAATATTTTAAGAATAAATGTCCAATCCATTTTCATATAACAGGATGAAGGAAAGGCTTACTAGCTATGCCCTCAGTAATTCAAGGATAGGTTTCAGAGTAATATGGTTCTACTATTTGGAGTAAATTTAATACTCACGGTTTTGAGAGCAAAATCGGGATGAAAAGGAAGAATCGGAAAAATTGGACATCAATTAGAGTAGCAGAAAACAGACCAAGGATACTCCGGCCCTAAGTTGATTTGTCGCCAACGGATATCACGGAGGCACTGATGATGATGTAACGATAGGAAAGTAAGCATTTCTCATTCTATATTAACTAGAGCAATTCTAGGTAGAGAAGATGATTCTGAGCCCAAATAGCAACATTGTCTGCTGCTTCTGCGATGGTACACAAGCTTCATTAGTAGCAAATCCATGACAATGTGGTGGATACGACAGCCGCCTATTCGTAAACACGCCCACATCTCGGATTCCACAAGGTGTTCGGTACTTGGCTGTAGATGGCTGCGATGCTCGCGAGTAACATGGCAGACATTGGGTAGGTGATTTATACCGAACGATGACACTTCTGGATATTTGAAGCGCATCAGAATTTCACCGGGATATTTGAGAATTGTGAAGTGTTTTTGGTAGTGCTTTGTTTTTCCTAGGTGATTTTAGGACACGACAGTTCAAATATTCGAAAATAAATCGTTAAAAATGGATAATTGTAGGTCGCTGACCGAGGCCCGTTGCTCAGAGAAAAAATTCATGAGAAATTCCCAAGACGGACTTTCTATTTACCTCGGCAATGACCAAATAATCTTCTGTATTCTTGATGAGCAAGAGCGATGTTGTTACTTTATTCTTTATTCATGAAAAAACTGTTATTTTGGATTTCCTTCTTCACAGCCTTGAAAGTCAAGTTGACTCCAATCTTCTCAGCCAAACACCTTCATGACGAAGGAGAGAAAATACTAAGCCACGTATTCAATCCCATTGAACAGAAAATGCCTTCCACATGGAAGCGTAGTGTGGCTCTCTCATATTAAAATATTCAATCATCAGATAGCTGCAAACCAGCAGACAAGTTTCATTGCAGGAATGCAGCTGCTGTTGGACAGTGAGCTGTTGGGACCATCGGTAGTGCTAATATAGAAAGGGAATATGGTTGGACGGTTTATGACGTGCACTTCTTCACCAAAAAGCACTCAGCAGATTTTTGAAGACACTGACAACTGGTGAATAAGGTTAAAGCTCAAAGTTGGATTCCAGCAAAAACCCTGGACTCAAAGGCTTTGTAATGGAATATTTCACAGATGAAATGCTACATGGATAAACAGGAAATGGTATGATACGGTACATTCGTGGAAATTATGGCAGATATCACAGCACCAGTAAAACAGTTCCTTCCTTCAGCACTTACATATTCTTCGGAGTTATGGAAGCGCTTACAAAAAACAGAAGGTGTTTTCATAAAAACATAAAACAGTTAGAGAGTGCACAAATGACTGCATGCCAAATGAAACCCTCAGCTAAGTATTCGGTAAGCAAAAAAAGACTGCACGTTGAAAGCAGCTTTTGAATGAGAGAAGAAGAAGCAGAAGTGGCAAAAGCAGATTCTTTACCATCTTCACATTTTTAAGAAATGACCCTTCGAAGACATAAAAGCAGCTTTCCGTTTGAGGATTCGCTCCACTCCTAAACTGATTAAAAGGACTGACGAAAATATCTACATTTTCCCCTCATAGAAGTTACACTTTGCGATCAAGAAAGGCAGGCGACTGCTCGTGGTTAAAGACTGGAAAGGCTTTCACACCTATCTCAAGTTTCCTGTTAAAACTGCGCCTCAGCAGCACTGAATCCACCCATTTCTGTGCTCGTAACGTGATGAGAGAATTCAGAAGAGTGCTGGGAGGCGGATGATATATAATGACATCGAGTAGAAATGAGTATTTAAGTAAGTAATTCAACGAGCAAAATACTGCGCTGCTAGTCAATCACTCAGTCGCTTAAGAGCTAAGTCCTTTCAATGAACCCATTCTTTATCTCCGAAAGAAAAAAGGATGGATTTGAGAAAAATGAAGACAAAGGAAGCCAACAAACGATAAAATGCCATTGTGCAAAATTATCGGAAACACGTACATACTTCAATTCTAGTCCTCTAAAGATTTGCGATTTACAGACGATTTCTGGAAGCAGAAATTTTGTTACCAAAAGTTGGTCTAATTTGTTGCCAATGATTTTTATTTTGGCCGACCAAGTTTATTTTGGCATCAAAACGCACGCGATCGAATAGACGTCGTTAGGTTCACCTCTATTGAAATCCACAACCTACAGGCGGTTAAATGATCTTCGACGTGGAGTCAGAGTTTTGGCCTAGTTCTTTTTTTTAAACGACTTGTTAGAACATCGAAGTGAATTCATGTTTACCGCGGTGCCATGAAGAAAATTGCTAGCCACTCATAAGCACATTCCTCGATTTCTGAGGCTTTAACATGCTGACAAAATCAGAATATTTCGCAAAAACACATGAGCTGACATCAAATATTGCGAGGATCTCAGCACTTACACCGTTCGAAATGTTTCCTCGCATGCGTCATTCACGAAGGCCCTGGAATTTGCGTAAGGAATCGGCCGTTACTTGAGGTTCCTTCTCGTTCATGAATCTCGTTTAATGTTGACCGATGATGCTCTCAGGAATCTCAGCATATTAATGAAAGTCAGTTTAAAAACTATTCGTTCACTATGTGCCAGCTTATGTAGTGCCGAGTGCTGCAGGATGCATTAAAGCCAAAATTGAAGATCATATTGGATGGTGACACCAAATCAACATCGCCCTGTATAAGAAGACAATGTCGACTGAAGTTCTTCATCCGATCGGTGATCCACTCTATTGGATTTGAGTCAATACGACAACGAAGACCGTTAATAATCGTAGAGGGTGTAAAGAATGAGAAATGGAGAAAGCTCTGCGCGGTGATCAATCCCTGAGGGATGCGCCATGCACTGCACTTAATCAAGAATCGTTAGAGCTGATTGAATGTACGTCTGGCCTATGCAATGACTGGCAGTGGTCTACCGATGGATCGCAGCAGTTCTACAATCCTTCCATACAGACCTGGTACCCCGAAGAAATGGAAGGCTTGGTGGGCCGAAGCGCGAAATCGAACACATGTGTATTGCAGGGCGCCTCTAACCGTTGCCTTACACGCGCCCCACCGAAGAAGAAAATACCAGGATAACTCGTATGTAATGCTGAGATATTTGCAAAACTCCGGACCACAGGTGTATGCGGTGAGGAACGAACACGCGCTGTTGTCCTTACCGGGGAGCAGCGCACTTCACCACCACACCATCCGAGTCCTTCGTTTAGCCTGTCTCTCAGCTAGTTCTATCCATCTTTTGTCATCAGCAATCACCCATCAACAGGATTGATCTGGAGAGCCCAAATCGGCATTGAACCCAGTTAAGCTGAGTTTTAGTTATAATCACAATCTCCGGAGTTTTGCAAATATCTCAGCATTATATACGAGTTATATTTCGCAACATACCCTGCCATTAAGAAGAAAAAGGCAGTAAATAAAAGGGTTAAGAATCTCAGGATAATTCTATTTGAGGGTTTCCTAAGTCTTTACCACAAAAGGCATCGAAGGCCTTTGTAGATTGGAGAAAGCTCTCTCGAGGAAGTCTGATATCAATTTTCGACCTTGGACTAATAGGAGACTTGGTCAGCGCTGAGCCTGATCAAGAATTGGTTGACCTTGCCGAGGTCGAGCCAGGACTTTGCGCGTTTTACTGAACGTCATCTCCACCACCGCTTGCAAAAATAGACAATAAAAAAGGAAACTATAAGAATGAAAGCAGGAAAACAGTCAAAATCAGCGTAATGCAGATTCACATAAAGGTTTTATAGACTTTTAGTTATCGTTTCGAATTCTACGTTAGGCTATTTGAACGACTTTTTTGTTAAGACTTACCTTTTACCGACTAAGATTTAATTAAGATGGAGACAACACCATGCCAAGAACTAAATAACAGTGCAATTATGTGGGGAAAAAATGGAAGAATGATGGAAAATTCGTATAGAATTGCTTTCTTAGTAAAAGTCGAAATTTCTCCTCTATTAACCTATTGCCGGCTTTCTAATAACTACTAACAATTATCTAGTCACTAGAGTACTTGAGAATTCGACTTGATGGGTCTGTAGAGGAGACCCTTCAGGTTATAGTTGTAGGAGTGCTTATCGTTTTTGCTAGAATATAGGTCTAAATAATGCACAAAATTAAAAGGTTTGACAACAATTCGAAATTGTTGAGTTTACACGAGATTGATAGATGTATTCATTTCGGCTAACGTTTCGACGTCTTCATCTTCGTCGGAACCTATGTGACCCGTGTCGGTGGTCCACAGTTGTTCGCCATCTCGATGTGGTGTCCTCGTTGTAGTACCGAGACGGGATCTTCTTCAGTGAAGTTTTCATTAAGTCATCCTTATAGTTTCTGCCTACCAAGGTTGTGGTTGTAATTCACATCATACGCTGCCAATAAAAAAATTATGGTAGGCAGAAAATAAATGGTTAACATTGTGATTTCGACTACAGCCTCAGCTCAACTGGGTTCAATGCCCATTTGTGCTCCGGAGATTAATCTCGCTGGCAGGTTATTCCTGATGACAGCGTTAAGTAGAAAACTAGCTGAGAGAAACGCATAGCAAAGGCCTACGTGACGTAGTGTGGAATGCGCGAGGCTCCGGTAAGGGAAATCGTGGTTCGATCTGGCCCTGGCTCTAAGTAGTTCTGCGAGTATCTCAGCATCGTTGCGGTTAGAATTCGAATTGCTGGAGTTTTTATTATATGTGTGGCATAAACGCTAGAAGAGGTTCCACTCTCGTTTCCTTATTTTATGGTAAAACAGTGGAAATTTTTATTTCATAAGATGAAACTCATTTGATATGAAATATGTTTACTTAGTATATTCGCCACAAAGCTACCTTTTTTTCGACAACTAATGACAATTTCTTAGTCGCTAACGTATTCGGGTAGTTGAGAACTTGATAAGTCTATGGAAGAGCCTGTGGGAATTCACCCCACTGCATCAAAGACATGAACAACTTTTTTTTTACAAAAAATTCTCTAAATTTTGAATCTGCTTGAGTTTGAATTTTAAAAAATGTCAAAAATAGAAGTATTGACAGCTAAAGCTAGTTGCTGAGGACAAATTTTAAATTTTCAAAATTTCTATCTACGAACGCCGACCATGAACATAAATAGTAAGTGGGCAAACACCATCGTGTTGCCGTGGACGAAATCCTCCCTGCCTATTTGCTTTGTGATCAAAATATGAGCCTTAACCTTATAAAGTAGAAAAAATACATTTTACAGGCTGTGGAAAGTCAGAGTTTCACCGTGGTATGACAAAGATTAATAACAGGTGAGATATCTCAGCCTAAAGTTGAAGATAGGCGCCATTTTTGCAGCGATCGTATTATACTCAGTGCATACCAAGCGCTCTATGTTAGAGCTGGAAGGGACTACTTTTGAATTCTATATGACTCATGCCACATGGAATCTTTTGAATACACACAAAACAAGAGGAAAATAAAAAGTGATCAACAGACTTTAACCGCGTTTGCTTACGCAACTCATGCTCACCTTGGAATATTTTGTAGACAAATCTAAAAATGAAATTCTTTATCTTTCCTACTCTCTCTTTTGCTTTTTCTTTCTTTCTTAGTCTTTGAGCATCTCTCCTTGAAATTTCTTAGCAAGAATTCTTGTGAATATCATCGACTAGAACTCTTCTTAGCTCAGAAATAATAAAAAGAATTTTCCACAATGCGAATGGACGGAATGTGTCAAGTATGCATTTTTAAAGGCTTAATATCTTCTTAGACTAGATATACAAAGAAGCCAACGGCCATATTTCTAACAGGACGGAAGGACTCTTCGTTTACAAATACCTCAATCTCAATAGGAAAAATGAGAACTCAGTTTTTCCCCTATTGGGCGTTGGAATAACGGATTCAGAACATATGGAAATCGGCGCTAGCACTTTAGTTCTTATGATAAATGTGAGCCGTGAATTTTCACAACGAATGGACACAATGGTGATGAAAGTGTAGACATCGAAAATGAGATTTTTCGGAAGAGTACCTAATTTACTTTGCACAGCACGATTTAGTCTGCTTTGTTCTATTTCGTTGGAAAGAACGTAATCCTAACGAATTGAATGGCCTTTAACTTACAGCGGAGGCAATTCCTTTTTAATTCAACGACAATTATAAAGATATTATCGTCGTATTCATTCGTGTTCAGAGACCTTTGTCTCCAAAACACTTAAAAAATCTAAAAAATTGTGATGTGGGCTCAAAAAACCGACATTTGTGGAATATTTGTTATCCATATTGACGCAGAGAATGGGAGCGTGTGGCACAGTGGTCGGAGGCACCCGGCAACATACACGTGGAATCGAACCCTGCCCCATGACCCACCAAGCCTCCCATCCTTCCGGGGTCAACAAATTGGTACCAGAATTGTTTGGGAGGAAAGCAACACTGGTTCTATATATCGATAGGTCACCGCGAGTCATTGTGAAAGTCAGATATGCATTCAGTCACTCCAACGATGCTTAACGAAGTCGAATGCTTGGCGTACTCCTGAGGGATTGATGAACTCCAAGAGCTTCTATCCTTTAGCGCACCGAATAAAAACTTCGCTAAATTTTCAATGTCATTCTATTACAGGGAATATTTGACTCTAACCATAGCCCAAGCCTACTTAGATGGTCCGTCTTTAGATGTCATGAAAAAATCAAGTACTTCTTTCATAAATTTTGTTGTCTTGAAATCGCCGCTATGAAGGTGGTCGGATTCGAGTGTGTATTCTGTTTCCGCTAAGGAATTTGATTATCGATAAGTCTGCTGACGTAAAAAAGAAATCGTTCCTAAGTAGCATTGACTATTGAGATTAGTTAACCAGACACCAAAACAATGTAACCTAGAGAGAATCGTCTTGTCATTCTACTCAGATAATGTCGAGCGTTGTTTTCTCGGAGATCCCGAAACAGCATAGTTAGTAAGCTCTGCGGTATACGTTAGACACAGTCGTCGGCGGTTGAGAATCATCAGTAAGGTTCGCTGAACTAAGACGGAGTTTTTTTTAAGATAGCAGCGACCCCTGGGATTAGCCCGATAAACTGAAATAAAAGGATAAAAGCTGAAGCCTTGGGTGTTAATCAATCTCTGAGGGACATGTCTTTTATTGGACTTCATTAAACATCGTTAAAAGTGATTGATGCATATCCGATCTTTACAATGACTTGTGGTGATCTTCCCATGTATAAAGTCACTGTTGCCACACTATCAGACAAGTATGGTAGCAATTTGCTGACCCTGGGCAGAAAGATGGCTTGGTGAGGCCGGGGTACGAGATCGAACCAATGACGACGTTTGGGACTCACAAAATGAAATGCAAAGAACTTCTAATAATTGCGCTACACGCGTTTTTGAGGGTGCTACCACGGGTGAAAGCCCATTACTGCATTCCATTTTGTGAGTCAAAAATTTATGAAGGTTAATGTCCAAGTATAGGTTCTGCTATTAGAAACGCATATATAAAAAGAGAAGATGATGTGGACAGCCGTTTTAATGAATTTGAAGAGTCATTCTCCTTGAAGTTTATGAAATTCATTATGAACCTTAAAGAACACCTATGGGCTACTAAGCATCCGCCGAGAAAAAATTCTCTGGAAAGAGATTATGAGGAAGATTCTTTGAGAAAGTTTATAGGACGGTGTTCCATAGTGTGTTTACGAAACACGGGCTTATTTCCAAACGCTTTTTCGCCTTCGTGGAGATTTACGCAGCCGTCGCGTGTTGTTTTAAAAGTCGCCTGAACGTTTAGGCTTACAAAGTCTGCTAGTCGTTTTTCTACTCGTCAAAAGATTAAACTGGTAATGGTGTGAGAAATCAGTACCTATTTCTTGTGTCAAAATCTTAAGAGCTTAGGTGTTTGGTCCTTTCCTACTACAACACAGTTGACAAATTCTGGTTGATTTCGTATAATACCTTGCCGTGAAAATTGTAGGAGGCAGTAAATAAAAAAAGTTTACAATTGACGAAGTTTGAAGTATGCGAGAATTATATTTAGACTAGAAATGCCATATTAACAATGGCTAAGTAAACAGATAATAGTTCAATTATTATCTAACAAATCCTCCCAACGGTTTACCGCTGAGAGGTGTTACTGGGTGCTGGGCTGTGATGTACAGCACGAGGATTCGTCTCCCTGCCAGGATCTCCCAAGCTGAGAACGAGTTCGGTGTTACCATCAAAAACTCTAAATTTTCAGAGATTTGATGGTTAAGCCATTGTGGTTCCTTAGAGTCCCTAGGTCAGCCTAGCCAAAGTCTGCCGCAAGTCTTCACCACCACAGGTAGTTACAACCCTTGTTGATCAAAGGAAGATTTGCCACCATGCGACTTTGATACCAGGACGGTGTCGGATTCTGGTATTGGTTTACTCTTAGCTAGGCTTTTTGATGGAAACGCTAGACTCCTTTTCGAAGCACAAATTTTAAAAAGTCGAAGGAGTTTTCAAAAAAGTGGCGACATGCATCTTAATTTCGGTGTGCTCTACGAGTGATTATTTGTGCTCATTCAAATCGAAAAATGTCTTGGAGCTTAGAAAATTCTTCAGTACTTTAATAATAACAGAAACAAACAGATTAAGGTTTCGGCTAAATCACAGTTTCGGCTACTATTTTCCAAACCACTGTAGTGAATGTTACTGTTGAGAGCGCCAGGTACAGTCCACGTAGTCGCGGTGAAAAGAAAGTCGAGCTTATCTCGGTTGTTCCTTTCACACAACTTGTTGGTGGGGATGCTTTATTTGAAAGCTCAGGTCGACATATCTACCATCCTAAAGCAAGCAGGTGTGGCGGTTGGGTGGAATGGTGACAGATGAACGCCTGTGGAAGTGCTTTTCCAGTCGGCGGCACCGACGGGGTAGCAGACGGTGCTCGCCTTGACTTCCGGGGATATCGAAGTCGCAACCAACTGCGGAAGCTCACGAACCTGTTGGATAAGTTAAAAATGAGCACAGTGCCTTCGTATAAAACGTACGTGGTGCAAGCGACGATGACACGACTCTCGAAGTTGAAAGGTTCTTGGGACGTCTCAACTCAATAATGCGGTGCTAACTTAATCTTGATGAGAATCTCTCCCAAACTGCTGCCAATTTATTGGATTATCTAGAAAGGAATTTCGGCTTTGTCTCGTTAAACTTTAATCCATTTGTAGAAAGTAAATTTTTACTTGTTTCTGTTCGTATTATACACCAATCAAAGGGGAAATTTCATCGTACACTTCTTTTTATGCATTCTAAAGTCAGTTTGTTGAGATAAAACGAAAGGCAAAAAGATTCCCATATGTTTTGTGACAACTCCGATTTGGAAATAATCTCCGAAAACGACTTGTAACACAAACATTTCGCCAGGAAACAGTCCGTTAACATTCATTTGAAGCAATGTTAGTTTCAAGAGTAGATCTTCGATGTATTATCGATAGAATATAGAATCGATGGAGTAGAAAGCTATAATGGCGAGAGAAGTGGTGGGGACGATCTGACAACATCGTATGCACCCACTAGAAGAGCTTAATTGAACCAGATCCACGCATAATGACTTAAGAGCTAGTGAAAGGACATGGCGTGAGCAAACCCACACTTTTGGAACGCCTCAACTAAGTGCGAGATCTTAAAAAAAGACAAGTAGGGCATTGGAAAAAACTAAAAACGTCATCTTGAGAATCATTCAGTGGTGGGCGAAAAGTGGAATGAGTGCAACATGTGACATTGTTCTGTACTCCCTAGAACAGCATGCTGTGCTGTTCTAAGCTAATGCTGAAGCACTTCCTCTGAACGAAATTTTCATCCAACAAGGTTGCGATACTTGCTTTGCTATCGATCATGGAAATACTAATCATCTGCTTTCATTACTTTTGACAAAAACCATTACAACTGAAATTTCTTGTCAAACGTCATGAAATAAACTGAAAATGACAATATCAGCGAAGCGCGCCTATCTTAATTAAAGGGAAACCCTCTGCAGGTTGGACCGCACGTTGCCCCTACCAAAAGTGTAAAGTTTAGGGAATTGCGGTAAGAAATTCTGTCTCATGATATTCATAGTCATCAGAACTCACACCAACTAAATATCTTAAAGTACCTTAGAAATCATAAACTGAGAAATTTATTAAAACGAATTCGTTACTAAAAATGCCTTTAAAGGACTCGAGTTAGGGTGAGTAAAATTCTATTATGTTGGAACAACGAGACCACACCATTGCTCTATAGCTGGAAGAGCTACACACATTCTTAGTGTTAATATTTCATTTGTAGCCCTGAAAGCTTTAATATTACTTTAGGACTTTCGAAAAAACAATCTGAAGCTAACTAACGCTTTGTAATGTGTTTCATTAGTGTGCCAAAATTGTTCTCACGGAGCTTCACAGTGATGTAAGTACGCAGCTCTATAGAAAAAGCTTCATAAATCAGTGTGAAACTGTCGTGTCCTTAACTATTTAAATTCTTGTTACTGTAAAAAATATAAACGTATTAAATATATACTTTTTTATCTATTTTACATGACCCGTCATAACACCTACTGTGCGGATTCCAACACTCCTGGCATTCGCTTCGTTTTCCTCGTTCTAATATAAACTTTTCAAGCATTTCGCGTGTTGTTTCAGCTGCCGTTTGGGGGTTTCAACTACTTCATGAAATGTCGCAGAGTTGGCAGAGTTGACCCCCTTGCAATCGTGGGCATAGATAGATGGACTATGAGGTTCTCAAGTGGATTTGAAGGTAGCGTCAGGGAAAGGACCGAACAAGCTCCTTTGCTTCCTGAAAGGCGGCATTGCTAACAACTGCACTACTCAAAAATATATACATATATAACGATGACCTTATAAAAATAGAAAAAAAAACACTTTCATATATCTAGGGAAAAAGCAATCCTACCCTTGTTCGAAGAATCCTACCCTTGTTCGAAGAAAAATTGGTGTTCTTTGTAATGAATTACTCGTGTTACGAAAAAAACCTGCATTTGTGAAAGTCGAATCTTAACAATATATTTAAAAAAAATAAACTACTTTATGGTTGAGTAGCAGGGTCTTAATGCTAAGATAATGAGTGGAGCCCTGCATATTTGTGATTTTTCTGAAGTATCTTGCTGCACTCTGACCGGCTAGAGAACAGAATAGAAGGTGAATGAAGTCATCTCTTTCTAGCCACCGTTTATGTCTGACACTTTCGTCAGAAATATTATCGGTGTAAGAAATACTTCTTTGCCTCTTTGAGTGTTGTTGACCAGAATACTGGATGAATAAAGTGACACCTAATGGTGACGTCCCTTTATAGAGGACGAATGATAGGTATTTTTCAACAAAGGGTTATCCATTTTCTTAGCGACGATCTGTAATGCAGTAGACTTAATTGTTGTAGCAGATGCCATGTGGTTGAGGAGTTATAAAATCTGAAAGAGACTTTTTTAACCTTCGTATAAATTAACAACCTTACTCCAGAAATATCCAGCAGATATTCCAGATTTGTAGCACAAATTTTGTAAATTCGCTCTGTTTGCAAAATGTCGTTGGAACTCAACATTTAATCAAGGATCTAAGTGGAACTAACAAAACTGCTCTTCGAGTTAAGGTTATAGAAGGGTGGTATTCTGAGTTATTCCTCGGGTATAGAAGCAAACGATCCGCTTTCAGCAAATTGAAATGGCTGCGAAAAGTTTCTTTTGGTGGAACCACACGTTCTAACCAATTACACTACACAGTTCGAGTTACTCTAAGACTTTTATAGATAACTCAAAAGATCGAGTTTTTGTAAACTTCGGCATAATAATCGCTATACATATATATGTTTTCTATATATATGTATAAATATATATACACATGTTCTTACGAACCGCCCTTTTTTTGACTGGGACGAGATGGATATAGACATTGTTATTGTTGTGTCGTTTTCTTGTTCAGCAATCGCGAGGTTTTTAAACAGCATACATTTACTTCCATAAAAACACAATACAATACAACGCTAGCTGACGTTTCGGCAGTATCGCCTTCTTCAGAGCCTGGAAGGGTATACTGATATACAATCTACTAGGCCAAACGCTTCAATAACACTTACACAAAGACGAAAGACTCTTTGGTAATTACATGGTCAACAACTTCTCGAAAAACCCACCGCTTTTTCGTGACTTCCAATGAGGAAGTTTAGAACAGCTGATTATAGTCGCATGTGGTTGACGACTGCACCATCGCACATCAAAATTCGTCCTCACGAGGGACGAATGCCCGGAGGTCATACGCGACCTGATCCCGTACGTTCGCATCGAATTTTGATGTGCGATGGTGCAGTCGTCAACCACATGCGACTATAATCAGCTGTTCTAAACTTCCTCATTGGAAGTCACGAAAAAGCGGTGGGTTTTTCGAGAAGTTGTTGATCATGTAATTACCAAAGAGTCTTTCGTCTTTGTGTAAGTGTTATTGAAGCGTTTGGCCTAGTAGATTGTATATCAGCATACCCTTCCAGGCTCTGAAGAAGGCGATACTGCCGAAACGTCAGCTAGCGTTGTATTGTATTGTGTTTTTATGGAAGTAAATGTATGCTGCTTAAAAACCTCGCGATTGCTGAACAAGAAAATGACACATTCATACTCCAATGCCGAGGTTAAGAGAAAGTCGATCCTGGGAACTATTGTTATTCTTATTATTGCAGTGGTTCAATGGCTGACGTTTCAGCGATATCGTCTTCCTCAGAGTCTGAACGTATTATATGTAACAGTAGCCTCACAAATCGGTGAACTACATAACCCCACAATTCGGCGAACATACAAACATTCGCTGAACAACGACGATAACAACAAAAAAAACATCTTTACCAACTCTCGTGTCTGCTAGAAAAGAGCAGTTCGTAAGAACCGTTATAGATAATTATCTATACGAATAACTCATGCGGATTTGACAAGCAGCTGGAAACGCTTTAGCGTGAATATCTTCAGGTTACGGGGACTCTAGTTCAGTCTACGTGAGGACAATGGACAGATTACTGGGCCTCGGCTAAACCCACATATGAAAACTTAACAGCCTCATCCGATGACGGTTGCAGGAAAACGAGACGAATTTAGAAAGTTCTCTGGCCGGATGTTGCGTGAGGAGAAGCCAAACACCGCCTATCTTACATATTTGGAAATACTAATAATTCACATATTAAAATGTAAATTTAAACAGTCAAATAGGGTTCAAAAAATTATTGGTTTCTCCTAGCGATAATGCTGAGAAGGTAGACAAACGTAGTGAAAACGGAGCAAAAACTGAAAGTGAATAATAAACTCGTTAAGAATTTCTCACTAATAAACGTTTAAATGAGCGCGTGTAGCATAACGGTCGGAGGCGCCGTACAATGCCATGGGATCGATTCCCTCTCCCCTGGCTCACCAAACCTTCCATCACTCCGGGCTTGGCAAATTGGTGCCAGACTTGTCTGGGAGGATAGCAGCACTGGCTCGATACGTCAATAGGCCACTACAAGTTATTGTAAAACCGTATACATATTCTACCGCCTCCAACGATGTTTAATGAAATCTGGCATGGCGCATTCCGCATAAATTGATCAATACCGAGAGCTTTATCCTTTTTTAGTAAGCAGTAGTGCCTTCTTTTCTATTCTGCGATAAAATCCATATTACTCACCATACCAAAACACGGGTGATAAATACAGGTGGGTCAAAGACCTGCGGATTTGTGTGGCACATTCGCAAGAAGCGAATAAAAGGAGTCAGAGGAGGACCCATACTATGGTTGCACTTTCGTCGAGAAGTCGAATTAAACAATGGACCATCTGTCTCAGCTCTGAAAATCACTTATAAATTCCATGCACACGTAATCTTATTCTGGCATATGTGCACTGATGCGATTGCGTATAAACGGATTGTATTCTGCATGTAGATTCAACTAAAAGAACGCAATCAACTAATTGGTAACGCAGTCCGAAGTTGATTCCAACGAATAAACTTCAGTCGACTCTGGAAGAGCCATAGGCTTACTATGGAACATTCTGAGTGGTTTCAATCAAAGACTGAAAATTCTACAAAGTCCGCGAAATGTCTCTTTTATGAAGGCGTCGTTTTCTTGTTCAGCAATTGCGAGGTTTTTAAACAGCATACATTTACTTCCATAGAAAAACACAATACAATACAACACTAGCTGACGTTTCGGCAGTATCGCCTTCTTCAGCCGCTGGAAGGTATACTGATATACAATCTACTAGGCCAAACGCCTCAATAACACTTACACAAAGACGAAAGACTCTTTGGTAATTACATGAT